>VXBR01008864.1:321220-440156 GCA_013400215.1 Cisticola juncidis | reverse complement strand
AAAAAAAAAAAAAAAGTGAGCTACTTACCAGAAACTATGGAAACTTGCAGTATGTCTGTTTCAAATCTCTGGCTGTTTAATTAGCTAAAATATAAAAGATCGATTTCATGGTGGAATGATGATGAAACTTGCTTTTATAAGAGAGTAGTTTTGCACTGGGAGAATTAATAAGACACAATCTACAAAGATAGTATGGGGAAAAATCTTTTTAATAGTTTAACTATTTCCAAAACCTGAAAATTTTGTCTTTCTCTACCTACATTTGGAAGCATAGCATCTTGTTTATTAAATCTTGTACTCTTATAACTGTAGTTACTAGATCACACATATCTTTTACCAAGTGAATCTGCAGAAGTTTTAAATCAGGTGTAAACTTTGCCTTATTATTGGGATAATTTCATTAAACATTGTGCCTTAAAAAGAACATTTGAAGAAAATGGAGACTTTTCAGAATAAAATAGTTCAGATTAATTCCAAGAAAAATCCAGTTTAAATTATTAATACAGACTATTTTCATATTTGTAGACTGTTGAAAAAAATTACAAAAGTTTTTTCAAAGCTTGTGGGTTGAGATGAAGATAGTTTAATAGATAAAACAAAAAGACACATGCTCAAGCAAAGCAAAGCAAGGAATTCATTCACTCCTTTCCATGGACAGGCAGGCATCCGACAACCTGCAATAACACAGGGCTCCATCTCGCATGAACTTTGCTTGGGAAAACAAAGGCATCACTCCAAATGTCCTCCCCTCCTCTCTTCCCCCAGTTGTACCTGCTGAGCACGATGTATAGGATATGGAATATCCCTGTGGTCAGTTGGGGCCTGCTGCCCTGGATGTGTCCTCCCCCTACTCCTTGTGCCCCCTCTCTGATGGGGAGGGGTGAAAGGCAGAAAAGTCTTGATTGTGTCAGTCCTGCTCAGCAGGAACTAATCCATTCCTGAATTATCGACACTGCTTCCAGAAGAAATCCAAAACATCCTATATTACCCTATATTATGATATCCTCTATTGTTGCCATGAATTTCCCTGGTTTGCTGAGCGTTCATATTAAAGGAGAAGCGGGCAGCTTCTCCCACTCGTGAATGTAAACACAGGACCATGTTTTGTAAACATTGGCAATGTTACGGATTTCTTCTCCAAGAGAAGGGGAGGTTGAATGACATCCCCCTTACCCAATGTAGCTGAGAGGTGGGAATTCCATCCTCCAATCCACAGGCCCCATAGGAAGTGTATAAAACTGAGTTTTGTAAATAAACTTGGTCTTCTGCCCTTCTGCCCTTCTGCTCTAGTGAACGCAGACCTGTGTCCCAGTCTCATTTTCTGGTAAGCCTCACGGTGATACTCTATTGCAGAGAAAACAAACCTACCCCAGCCAAAACCAGCACATCCTGGAAGAAGCATGATTGTTTTTTCCTCCTTACCTTAAAACCTGTTTCACATATCCTGCCTTTTCTAGTTCCTTGTTCTTATTCCTGTCCTATTTACACTGTTTATCCTGATTTGCTTCTACTCTTCAGGCAGAGAAATAAACAAAACACCCTGTTGTTGGGTGAGGGTTTTAGTGGAGTTTTTGTTTTGCTTTTTCATAGATATACCTTTTGAGGGTATTTAGTGATCTATGCCAATAAATAAATAAATAAACAAACAAACAAGTAAATAAATAAATAAAAATAGCCCGCAGCTAATTTCACCAATTTCAGCACTGAAACTTTCACAAATTGGAAACAAATTATGTTAATCTTATGAAAACAATTAGCAGGAAAATTTAACAAAAGTCATTACTACCATCCCTATTTGTCCTGAGGTTCCTCTTTCTGCAACATTTTTCTGATGTTTTCTAAAGATGGATGATAAGTAATAGGCTATATAAACATTTAAATATCACTTCCACGTATTGCAATCAACATGAGTACATACCAGCCAAAAAACAGGGCTTACTTCACAAACACTGCGGATAGAAATAACACAACAAAGCATTAACATTCCAAATAAACAATTATAAAGATATTTAGCATTGCATATTCCAAGTAAACATGATTTCTAGATAATATTTTTCAAAGTAATTAAATTGTATCTCTTTTTTTTTTTCTCATTTAGAATGATGGCTCACATAATGACTTTGTAGCTGCTGGCTGAGTTTCAAAAATCTTAAATTTTGCCCTCTCCCTTCCCCTTCATGAATTTAGTGGCTTTTAACAATAGATTATACATGAGGTTTCCAAATTAAATGATTGCAGCAGTTAGTTCTACTAGTGGTTTTAGAATAATGATCAGGTAACGCCTCTGAAAAACACTGTGTTGTCAGTCATGCTATAATTGCAATATATAAATAACATAACCATACTTTAAATACTTGCAAGTATGTAGCTTTGTAAGTTACTCCTTTACAGAACTTTGCAAATGCATGTGCAGAAAAAAGAGGTGCATTTTTTCATTCTGATAGCATGTAAAACACAGGGGGATAATAACTTTTTTACCCACAAGTAAAATATTTATTTGTATTTATTTGGGCTAGACAGTGCATGGTTCCCTACTTGCCTTCATGAAGAAGAGCGTAATTGACTTTATTTTCATTTTTGTATCTATAAAAGAAATACACAGAAATAGTTTTCTTTTTAACAGTAAAAAGTGAATTTTTAATTTGCAGTTTTCTTCCTTAAAGGAATTTCTCTTTGTCAATGTTGCATACGCTGTAATTACATTTTAGGAGATTTTTTTTTTGGTGGGATTTTTTAAAAAGATCTGATTGAAAAATCTATGACTAAGTATTTTGGTAGGATAACACCAGTTTTAATCATAGTGGTTCTTGTAACAATATATTGTTTGTAGTTAATTTTTCTCTTAAAAGTTACCTTAGTTCAAGAAGGGAATACATCTATTTGTTGAAATTGCCCAAGTGTGTACATAGAAAGGTCAGTGGTGGAGGAATTAGCACATTCATTCAATCCATGGCTTGTCAAGCCTCACAGGAGAACCTTCGTCTGGCACATTTGGGCTGTGAACTCTAATCAGGGGAGTTGCTTTATCTCTGTTTTCTAAAAAAATCTGAGATTCAACTCACAGAACAACAGAACACTGAGAATTTGAGGAAAAAAAATAATTACCATTCTTAGACAGTGAAAAAGAAGTAAGTCATTAGATCCAGAAGGATCTATTTTCCTATTTTATTTTAAAGTGTGCTTTTAGACAAAAAAGACTTAACCTTTATATGAGTCAGGCAAGAAAACCACAGAGTACAATACAACTGAATTGAATATACCACACTGCTCTGTTTTCCACCATTTAATGGGACCTGGAAATCAATAACTAAAGCCTGCACCCCAGTTTATAATGCAGGGAGCCCTGGAATCCATCTCAGTTTAGAACTGTCACATAGAACAGCTATTTTTTTATTTATTTATTTATTTATTTATTTATTTATTTATTTATTTATTTATTTATTTATTTATTTATTTTAGTGTGGGATGAACAGCAGGGGAAAGAAAAAGTCACCAGAAAATCAATTGCACAAAAACTAACTTGTTTCAGATGCCAACATTCCTCCAGTCATTTGTCCAAACAGATAACTGACTAAAAGTTTTCTTTTAAAATCTTGTCAATGTTATTCTCACAGTGCAAAACTCAGCATTTTAAGCAAATTAAATCAATTCCATCTGTGCTGAATATGTGTTCTTGAAAGCTTTTTAAACATGATGGAAAGTATGACTACATACATAACACTCTAAAATTAAAAGAGAGAAAACATCCATGACTGTGAAAGGCTAGAAAATAGGTGCAGTCATTTATGATCCCTTTATTCAGAATAGGAGATAATTCACCTAAAGTCTAATAAAATAGATATGAGTTAGATATGAATTAGATATGAGCCTTTCTGGAACTCTTCAGTGTATCTGAAAATCACTGTGAAATATAAAAACCAGAATATATATGTGTGAATTTTAGGGGCTTACGTTCAGCTATACCAACATGCAAGTATTCTGGGAGAATATAATATTGAGAAAAATTAGGTATTTGAATGTGAAATTGTCAATAATTTCTCATCTTGTGCTACAAGATCTCTTATTGAGCTTCTTAGCTAAAGTTTTGTTGATATATGAAACCTGGCTTGTGATCACACTCGAGTTTTGTGATGTTATAACTGACCTAATGGGAATGAAATCATACAGATGTTTTCTGAAAGAACATGGAATAGACTCATGGCCCCAGTTTGGAAACCATAAACATTAATCATCTCTTCCTTGTTTTCCTAGCTCCTGTCCGCTACTTTCAATGTGTCTTCCTAAATGGACCTAATGGATTTGGGCTGCAATTTCCTATTAATCCCCCTTCAAACAAGGAAGAAAAGGCTCACTCAAAGACTTCCAAGAGAAAGACAAGGAAACCGGGGCAGTAGAGAGACTGAGTCCTATGATCACTGACATTTTGCACTTTATCTTTCCTGCTGAGGTCCACAGTAGCTACAGTGGTACTTGTCATTGCAAGAGCGTGATCCAGTTGCACACATGTACCTGGAAAAAGTTTCCATGGGGCAGCGGCAGTACAAGCAGTAATGAACTGTGTTTAACAAAGATAGAAATGTAAAAGTGCCCGGTTTCTCATGGAAAGGCTGCAATGCTAACAAAGCATTGATGTGACTGTGTGTGTGAGCATGTGCGTGTGTTCTCATGCCTCTTTTGCTCTTGTTTTTCTTTACCTACATGCTCAGCATTGAAGTGAGTCTGTTTTCCATTTAATCTTATCTAAGGAGTGAAAGGTTGAATGTAGCTCTTATATCAGCAAGATGGCAAGACTAGCTGCAATCCTAAACCATTTCTTCCTAATGTTCAATCAAATTGCTGACAGGAAAATGCCTCACTAAGTCATGAAAATGTGCTCTGTGACTGGTGCTATTTTTATGTCCCATTGACCAGTGTAGCCTGAAGCTCACACTTACTCGGAGCAGCTTCATACACTATCACTAAGTGGACTCCACAAGTCATGTTAATGATGAATATTTCTATTTAATCTGAAACTGTAAAAGCATGGACTGTTTGCCCTGCCTGTTGGTGAAATACAAGCTCTTCTCTTCCTAAGGCCCTAAGTGAGAAGAGAAAGTGAAACCAGATGGCAAAGTTTAGAAAATCAATGTTCTACTGACATGAAGGTCTGAAAAAAACAAATGAAATAATTGCAGTGCTTCCACTTTTCTTCTGTGCCTAAATCAGATTGTTTTGCAACAAAACCATGTAAATGGACAATGTACCAGCCAACCCTTTGCTATTAGCTTTAGCCAGATGAAAAGCAAGTATGAGATGCCACATTCACAAAACTTTGAATGGCTTTGATGCCATTCAAAGCAACCCAAATTTCTAGTAATTATGTAAATTTGATGTTATCTCAGATCAACAACACCACAAACCAAAACCAAACCCAAACAAAAAAAAAAAAGAATCAGAAAAAAATGAAACATGAACACATCAAATAATCCAGGTATCTCATTTCACTGGATGAAATGAAAGGACTTACAGAACACTACTGTGAATGGCTTACAGTAGAACTGAAAGGAGATGTGCTTGTCCTCAAGCTTTTTTGTGCATTTATATAGAAATAAAGGATTTGTTGCCCTAAAAAAGAGATAAGATGTAGTTTGATCCATTTAAAAGCACGTGAATGAAAATTGGCATCTCACCAGTCTATGTCTGGCAATGTAAATAAAACATTTTTGCAAGCTGCTATTTGTTTGCATTTTCTTACTACATTTTTGCATTTAATCTGGGAAATACACAGCAGTGACCTTAGTTATGTAGTGGCCTGCTGATGCAACATGATCCTCTTTGTGCAAACCCATTACTTTAGAGTCTAAACACACCAAAAACTATATATATGTTTTTTATTTTTAGTATAGACCAAGAGAGCATTGGTCTCCTCCCTCTTACACTTTCCCTGCCCATCCATCTTACTTTAATCAAATAATTGACTCATGTGAGTTTTGGACAACTGATTCTTTGACAGATTGGTGCAATTCAGAAAGTTTTGCTGTGACACTGCTGGGTTCAGTTGGTATTCTCTGAGTACTGGTCATGGCCTTACGTGAACTGGATCCTTGGTCTTAATGTGCTCTGATATTGCACAGGTCATGTGCTGCAAAAACTGCACTGCAAAAAGTAGTTTAGGCAGTGCTGACCAGAAAGGGGTAGGAACAGCTCCTGCCCTAGAAATAGCTATTCCCATGTAGAATCACACTATAGATATGAGTGTTCGTGATGAATGTCCCCACAGACCCCTGTGAAATCTGCTCTGGCAGTAACATTGCCAATGGAGAATTTCTAATGGTACAGTGATGATCTTCAATTTTCTTCTGGTGTCTCTTTTTATATTCCCAGCAACATTTTCCCTCCCAATTTGTGATTTTATATTTATTACAATGGATGTTAGTGCCCTAGATTTTTACTGTGAAAGCTGTCTTAAAAATGAGATTTTAACTTTCTGCAAAATCAGTTAATTCAAGATTTTATCTAATGCAAATAATAAGGACAAAAATTGTATATACCATAAGCCTTTATTTTATTTTCCTCTTCTTTTGGAAAAATAATTTTTTTTCATTATAGTTAGCCTTAATCCTTACTTCCTGTCTGAGATGGGAGATGAGAAGAATTTGTTCTGTATCTCATTTCCATAGTGATTCAATTAGATATGTTTCAATGTTAGATATCTGAAAGCTTTGGAAATAAACAATTAATATAATTGCATAAGTGATGTAAATTCAATCATTTAATTTTGTTTCCTAATCTTAATCACTGCCTGGATAAACAGAAACAACAGGTTCTCTCTCATAAAGACAAGCATTTTTCTCTTTCATTTCACGTGGAAACTTTAAAAAATTTGGTTTGCATGGTTTTATTCAAGTTAGCCTGAAATATTGCAAAATCTAATGCTGATTGTTATACATTTTGGAAAATAAAAAATATAAACCCTGTTTCAGTGGCTGTGATATGTTGCTCTGTGAATCCAAAAGTGCAGGACAAGGTTTTACATATACAAGCTTTAGAAATCTTCTGATAATAAAGATGCAATTAGGCTGGAAAAATTGCCCATCCAGCATTGTGTTTACTCCCAATGGGCTTTTAGCAATACTTAGCCAGCTTTTTTTACACACTTTATTGATTACACTCTGACACATGGAAAGCTAAATGGTTGCTGCATTCATTCGAGGTAGGACTTCATCTACAAAATCATTTATGTTCATCAAAATGCTTATTTATAATACAATGATACCATATAACACAACCAGTGCAGACAAAGCTGTATCTCCAATGACAAGTTTATAGTTCAGACAATTAGAAAAATGGCCACCAAGAAACTTAGAGTGCAAAACATGGTGAGATTGTTGACTCCCATACCCCACAGGAACTATGGCTTGCCTGTATCAGTAATGGTTAAGGTAGATGAGCTGGTGTGGGGAGCAGCCTGGAGGTGATACAGCTGCAGTTCCTGAGCTCTGCACTAGGTTTCAAGAGTCCTTTGTCCTGCGCGGTTTGGTGAGCCATCCCACAGGTGAGGTGTGTCACTCAGCAGTTTGCCTGCATAATTTTCTCAGATGTGCTAAAATCCTGATGAAGTATCAGGAGTGGTCACTTTCCAGCAAGACCAATGAGGAAAGATTTACACTGCTGCCTGAGCCAGAGCTGTTCACTCTTGTTGGTGCAGTTCTCAGATCTCAGCCCCAGCCCTCAGTCCCTGTTCAGCTTCACATTTCTACCCATGTCACAGTGGGTGTTCAGTTTTGCCCATTTTAAAACCTTTCAGGAAATCTGAGCTTTTCTCAGTGGCTCATTTCTATTGCACCAGTTAGTGAAAGGGTTCTCAGAAAGTCTGGGTAAGAATACCTAGGTTTCTTTGGTGATTCGCTGTGCTGGTGCCCAGCACGGCAGGAGCCCAGGAGCTGCAGGGCGACCTCTGTGAGGAGCAGCCCTGGGCTGGGCACCGCCGGTTCCAGAGGGCTCCAAGGCACCACCTCAGGCACAGCTGAGCCCTGCTCCCATGGAGGCAGGGCCTCGGGGAAAGCATGTGTAAGGAAGGCTTGAAAATGCACCAGAGAGAGAGAGCAGGAGCAAAAAGAGGGAGAAGCAAAAGGTGGAGCACCAAGGACAGAAGATAAGGAGGAAGAAGAGCTGCTCCACACCAGGGCAGAGATTTCCCTACAGCCTGTGAAACACCCATGCCAGAGCAGGCTAAAAGTCTGAGAAGGACAAAGCAGTGAGAAGAAACCACCGTGGGCCAACCATTACTGACAGACTGGTGTGAAGGAGTGACGTTAAGCTTGAGAAAAGGGGGCAAAAGATATTAATTTAATGTTTGCCTTTCTGTTTCCCACTATCCAAATCATGAAATCATACATTTTTGTGAGCTTATTTTCTCCGAGTCTTCTTTGTTCACAACAGTAATTAGTGAACAATCTGCCAGTCTTTAGCTCGACCTATGAGTTCTTCCTATTTTCTCTCCCTGAGGGCAGGAGTGAGCAGCTGGGTGAGGTTCAGCTGTTAACCAAGGCTGACTGGCTACAGCTGGTTGTTACATAGATCTTATACATCCTACTAAAAATAACAAAATGCTATTTGTCTCACACTGGAGGTCACTCAGAACGCAAGACAGAACATATATAAATTGTGCATTGCCACTAAAATTTATCCCGCCAATCCCCAACTCTAGAACTTCACAGCTAGATTTTTTAATACACAGCCATTTATTACTTAGTGTAGTCTTGTTTAGATGCCAAATTCTCCATGGTAAAAACTTCAAGACTATATAATAGAAGTGCAGTAAGCACAGTTTTAGAAAGATGTCTTTATCTGCTAGGACACAGGCACTCAGGAGAGAAGCTGAAACACTTTTCACTTTCCTATCTTAAAACTTTTCTTCCACCACTCAGTATAGTAAAAAATGAGAGACTTACCCCCTTAGAGAAAACACTGATCATTTAAGCTGCCTTGAACATCATCTGACTATCCTCAGTTACATATCATTGCCAACACTTCCTTCCAGGGGGTGAAGATTTTGGAAGCCAAGAAAAAAATTTAAAGTGTAACATGAGTAGTAGTGATGAAAGTGAAGATGTGAGGAGATGGTAACTGACAAAATGAAAGGAAATACAAAATGCTTTGTGAGGGTTCCTAGGCAGGAGCCATACATGAAAGTAGTATTTGCTAAAGATTCATCTTAAAGGAGGTGATATTTCTGCCTCTTTTTAGCTCTCCAGAGGGAAGAAATACAAAAACAATTGAAAATATGAAATGTCTATTATTGATACACCTGAAAATGTCACTAGAACTCTAGGTTGCGTACCATCCATTTATCCTGAATGAAGTTCTCCAGAAATTCCCAATTAGTCGAGGAGTCATATTAGTCACCTGTGGACAAAACAGAGTACACCTCCCAATGCTGAATTCTTAGTCATTTGATTAAACAATGAAATAACATAACATTTTTCTCTTCGTTTATGGATTTTTGTGTATGCATGTGGTTTGTGATACACACTCCACACAACCATTTGTCCTGACATCCTCACATCTCAAGGACTGGGTTAGTTAATCTTGTAAATAGTTCTCATACAGAAGAAGACTTTTCAGTTTTCCATTTTGTCTTTTGTTATGATAGAGATTAATAGAATTTTTGAATACCTTTTATTTTGCTCCGTCCAAAAGCCTAGCAATTCATTCAGTAATGCTTCCTTTGGGAAAAGTATTGTAAAAATTGCACTTTCCAGATACCACTTTTATTACATAGCTCTTTTACCAATACACAATAGACAAAATTTGTTTACAACTTTGAGCCTTTTTCTTTGGATGAGTTGCTTATTCTCAAAGGGAAAAATACATTCTTGCTCAAATAGTGACCCCTGTGTTCCCTTTGGCTTGGTTCTTGTTTTGTATTAAGAAAAACCTAAGTTGTTCTGTTTTTCTTCTCCACCCACTGCAGGAAAAGACCGAGTTCAAAACCGTGTAAGGAGCCTGAAGGTGCACAAGTCCATGGGACCTGACAAGATACAGCCATGGGTACTGAAAGAACTGGCTGAGGAAGTGGCTATGCCACTGTCCAACATATTTGAGAAGTCATGGCAATCTGGTGGAGTTCCCACTGACTGGAAAAGGGAAAACATGATGCCCATTTTTAAAAAGGGAGATAAGGAAGGACCAGGGAATGACAGGTCAGTCAGTCTCACCTCAGTGTCTAGCAAGATGATGGAACAGCTCTTCCTGGGAACTATGCTGAAGCACATGGAGAAAAATGAGATGATTGGTAATAGCCAACATGGCATAACAAAAGTCAAATCATGCATGACAAATTTCTTGGCCTTCTACCACGAGGTTACGGCAGTGGTGGATGAGGGAAAGGCAACAGGCGTCATCTCCCTGGACTTGAGCAAAGGCACTGTCCCACATGACATTTATGTCTCCAAAATGGAGAGACGTGGATCTGATGAGTGGGCCACTGGGTGGATAAAGAACTGGCTGGATGATCATGCTCAGAGTGTTGAAGTCAAGGGTGCAATGTCCAGATGGACAGCAGTGCCGAGTGGTGTTCCCCAGGGGTCAGTGTTGGGACTGGTGCTTTTTAACATCTTTAGTGGTGGGTTTCAGTGCACCCTCAATGAGTTCACCGATGACACCCAGGTGTGTGATGCGGTCAACACTCTGGAGGGAGGGAACAACACCCAGACAGACCTTGCCAGGCTTGAGAGGTGGGCCCAGGTCATCCTGATGAAGTTCAACAATGCCAAGTGCGAGGTCCTGCACCTGGTTTGGGGCAGTCCCAAAAAAAATTTTAGGCTGGGCAGAGAATGGAAAGAGACTAGCCCTGGGGAGAAGGACTTAGGGTTGCTAGCAGATGAAGAGCTCGACATGACTCAGCAGTGCGTGCTAGCAGTTAAGAAAGACATCTGTATCTTGGGCTGCAGCAGAAGCAGCGTGGCCAGCACGTCGAAGGAAGTGATGGTCTCCCTCTACTCTGCTCTGGTGAGACCCCACCTGGAGTACTGTGTTCAGGACTGGGAACCCCCCCACAAGAAAGATGTTGATATGTTGGAGCAAGTCCAGGAGGGAGTCATTAAGTTGACAACAGGGTTGGAGCACATCTCTTATGAAGGCAGGTTGGCAGAGATAGGGCAGTTCAGCCTGGAGAAGAGAAGGCTTCGGGGGTACTTGATAACAGTCTTCCAGTACCTAAAGGGGGCCTGCAAGAGAGCTAAAGAAGGGCTTTTCACAACAGCATGTAGTGACAGGACAAGAGAGAATGGCTTTAAGCTGAAGGAGGTTGGGTTTAGTTTAGATGTTAGAGAGAAAGTTTTTACTGTGAGGGTGGTGAGGCTCTGGAACAGGTTGCCCAGAGAGGTTGTGGACTCTCCATCCCTGGAGGTGTTCAAGGCCAGGTTGGACAGGGCTTTGAGATACCTGCTCTAGTGCAAGGTGTCCCTGCCAATGGCAGGAGGGTTGGAACTAGATTATCTCTGAGGCCCCTTCCAACCCTAACCATTCTATCATCCTGTAATTCTAAAGAGTACTCTGCCAACAGGCAAATTTCTTCCCAGATTTGATTTTACCTGAATTGTTCTATTAATTTTCTTTCAGAATACCTAATGGTAATAAGCATGCCCATGTCTTAAGCCTTTGGGGTTTGTCTCAGTCACCAATAAAATTCTATTAGATAGTACTGCTGGTGGCTGAAACAGCAAACCTCTGAATTTGGGTAGTAGCAGAGGTAATAAGTTTCTTCCTGTTAAGTGTTTTGTTTATTTTTGTTTTAAATTTTGCTCAGAAATGAATTTTTTCTTCCATGAATGCCATGCTAAGCTCCAGCTAGAAGAAAAAGCAATCTTTTTTGAAACTGAATCACCAAACTGAAAAATTTTACTTATGGTAAAGAGTAACAGAAACATTTAATTCACCTGTTTTTTTTAATTCTAAAGAGGGGTATTACAAAATGGAGGTCTTCTTGGTTTTGAACCTGTCAAAGAAATGGGAATATAAAGCTGCTAACATTAATACTCCAGGCATATTTTCAGCTGAATTACAAAGATATAAATGCACATTTATCATGCAACCCAGCTCCTTTTCCTGCAGAAAAGAAACAATGCAAAGGAAAAGTCTTGAGTACCACTTTGTTAAATTAGAGCTTAGTAGTAGCATTTCAGTGAAGAAAGGGCAACTTGAAGACCACTTGGTGAACCTTCTATGTGCCTCTGTAAAATGCATCTTCCTGCCAAAGTCATACAGCCAGACTTTCCCAAAAGAGCTGTCTCCTTTGCTTTGATGTGAGTGTGATGTCTGCCTTTAGAAAATCTGAATAAATCACTGCTGCTTGATGATTTTTTGTGTGTGTGACAGTCAATGCAGTGTTTTGCCCTCTTACACATAAAAGTGGTTACATAGGTATACCAGCATACCTACGTTTCAACTGGAATGACATGTTCTCTGATAAATCAAATTAGTAAACTAGAACAAGGAGCTGGAGTGATGAGTCAAATAATATTAAAAGCTCTTTTAAATTCACAAAAAATTTAAAAAAAAAGTCAAAGATAAAAACTAAAATACTCATTTTTCTAAGATTTTAATACCCTTATTGTTTAAATCACACAAATCATCCTCCTTTTTAGTTTATTGTCAAGAGTGTTTTTTCCCATTAATGCCTTGCCAACTGATTTATCATCTCTGGGCAGATGTAATAGAAGTTAATAGAATCCTATAGATTATAAGGACATTTGGATCCAGCTCCGAATTCACTGTTTTTCTAACTGATTTATCATTTAGCTAATTATTTTGGAATCTTCCCCAAAAACTAGAAGAGAAAATTGAAGTACCAAAGCATTTTGTCATGTATTTATTTTTAAAACAAAAGCAGAAAAGGCATTAGAAAATTACTACCAGTAACAGTGAGATTATTTAATGCTAAATGTCATGAAAATGAAACATCTGGGTGCTTCAGCTTCCAGAAAATAAAGCCAGCAGCATGACTCTAATTTGCCCAGAAGTTAATGATTTAAAGGAAAAAATAGTTTACCATTTTCAGCTGATACGAATGTTGTTGGCATCCCCCAGTTTCAGTGGATTACAATTAGTAAAAATGAAAAGTCAATGTAATCAAGGGCAAGAATATTTCAGAATTAATCCAGGTATGGGAGATTAATTCACATATCCATGGGGATATTTTACAGAGTAATCTGTTTGGGGGCAGCTGTGTCATGGATGGGAGTGATTGGCACACTACAGTGAAAAATATTTCTGCAATTTAGTTGACAAATTCCCTAAAAAGATTACAAAAATAGAGCAGTTAACAAGTTTGGGTATGATCTCATTTGACAGCCATCACCCTTCATATTGAGACCTCTGCTATGAAGGGGTCTTTTATCACATGCAATCATTGTCATTCTTTTTCTTCCAAAAATATAATTCTCTGCTTTTATTTAGATAAATGCATATGTCAGAGTGTTAAAATCATTCTCTAACATTTTTTCTCTAATACTGATATGCCGTACAAATATCATCAGCTAAGGTGCAAAGAACTCAGTTGTAAGATGGAGCTGAGGACTTTAGGTTTGTAATGGAACTATCAGTAAAAGAAAATTCTGGTATCCATTTTTAGATCAAACCCTTCTTTTATTTTGGTCATACAAATGTCTTAACCAAAACTTTCAAGTGACAGAAAATAATTAAAATTAAATTGTTTTTATACTTTTATTAAGATCAAAGGAAGGCCTTTTCCAATAATATCACACACTTTAAAGGTTGTTTGTTAAAAATATCAAACAATAATTAAATCCAGAAGTACAAGACAGAGGTGTTATCTTCTGAGATGCCAGCAATGAATGCTTTTTACACTATATCTAACTTCCTACCTGTCGGTGGCTTAAACAGATATCACTTGAAAAAGACATTTAGTGGAGCTACACCCTAGCTAGCTATCAGGACTTTGACAGTCATTGCAAGAAATGCACACAGAGAACTGATGAGAAGAAATGTCTGTGTGTGTGTAGGCAGCAAGGCACCAGGACTCCTCTGGACATGCACTTGCAGAGACCTAAGAACACTCCCTCAGCACACAAATTTAAATTCCTGGAATTTAAAGCTGAAATAGTCCCTCATATTTTAACCTGTGGCCTTTTATATGGAGTATAATAACTCAAGCTGGAATGTAGTGCAACTCTTTAAAATATGTTTCAGCCTAACTAAAAAAAGTTTTGTAGATGAAGCACTCTCTTTTTCCCATGCTGTCAGTAATCATAAGAGGTTTCAGTCTCCAGTGATGGAGACTCCAGGATGTCTCTTCTTTCCACAAACACAACTACACCCACTTTAGCAATGGCTTATGTTACTGTCATTCCATCAACAGTGATGACTCTGTCAATTTATATGTGACTCTTGAAATTTGACTTTGCAAACTGTGAAGGCTCACATGAGGCAGAGAACAGAATAAATCACTTCAGGGTAGTGCATTCATGAATCCAAGCTAATCATTATTGTATTTAATTTTGAAAATCAGATTTTTCCTACTGGAAAAACCTTCAAGAGACAAAGATTCAAATAAATCTCATCACTGTTATTCTCCAGGTGGTGAAACAGTGGAAAAGCTGTGAATATTTTTAATTTTGGAGTACTGAGATGTTTAACTAGGACAACAACTTAGATCATATTAAATGTGCACATATTTGTACATAAAAATTAAGGTTTATATATTAAAAATAAATTACTTAAATTATTTAAATGTCTGAAAACTGACTTTTGCTTAATAGAAATCCTTCCAAAATAGCTAAACTAGGCACTGATTTACAAAACCAATTTTAAACTTATGAAAAAATTGCCAAGAGAAAAACTACTGAGTGGAAAATCACACACATAACAGTGAGAGATTAAGGACACAGATACAAGTGCAACCATGCTAGTGGAATCTCTCCTTCCTGAAAAAGACCTTCTTCCACTCCTTCTCTCTCTCTCTCTCTCTGAGAGGAGAGGTCAGATCTGTAAGTAGTTGTTTACCCCAGGAAGAAATTAATTTAAAAGTATAAAATCTCCTGGTAAAGCAGGAGAACAGTGAATGCAGATGAAGTCAAGGCACAAAGGAATAAGGCTCTGGGTGATTTGGAGGTAATGGACACCAAGAAACCATAAGGTCACTGCTAGAAAGTCAGATTTTACTACTCTCAAGCATTCCCAGTTCTTCTCTGGGGCAGTAGCATTCAATTTTGCAAGTTTTTCTGAAGGGCTATCTTTGCATGTGCAGTGCTAATGTTCAAAACAGGAATTCAAGCCATTGTCCTTGCTACCGCAAGCAGACTTTGTCTGCTTTTGTTTAATTTTTTTTGTAATATCTTTGACAGATATCAATCCCTGATCAAATCAATTGGCCTAGCCAGCATAAATCTGCAAGCTCTGCAGCTGAATCTGCTGAACCTCTAAAAAATTAGCATTCTCTTCCTTCCTTCTCTGTTTTCTGGCAAGCAACCAAATACATCGAAATGTCTGTTCCATACTCTACTGGTGGACAAACATCATCCCAAATTTTGAATGCTAGTTCCTCTGGGCAAAAAAATGTCTCTCTGCAGTGTGATCCCAGTGCTCTCTGGAAAACTGATGATCACACACAGGATATTAGACAATGGAGGATTGCATCTGTGATGTGCTGGAAATCTTGGCTCTTCCTGGGGACTGAACTGCTGTTACCTCACAGGCAAGTAATTAGCTCACCCACCAGTTATGGCCTCAAAAGTATTTATGGAGGTGAGCTTCATCACATGTGTGAAGACTGGGAATTATTTGCTTCATGAATCTGTCAGAGCCCAGCTCATGCCAACCAAAGCACCCAAGCAGGGTGTTCCTGAGCTCCTCTAGTCTGGTTCCTCTGTTAATTGTTCTTATAATAACCATCATTTGCAATATATTTGCATGGGGTTTGGCACACATCTTAATTACATATAATAACAAAAAAATAGTAATATATATTAGTAATTATATACTGTGATAATGAGAGTTTAGCTAAAAGATCATCTTATCTTTAACAATCTTGAGTCCAATGCACAATATTGTGTTAATACTTGTCTTAATCTGAAAACCGACAAAAAAAAAACAGTAACAACTAAACTAATCTAATTTAAAAACTTAGAAATATGTGGTATTACACACACACAAAAAAAAAAAAAAATTCTGTTCCCTAACTCAATTTCAATAAGAAGTTATTTCTATTATACTCTCACTGGTACTAGAAGGGAAAGTAGAAGGCCCCAGATCTCATCATTGTGTCTAACAGAAAACCAACTCCTTACCAAAATTAATTAATTTTGTTCTTTTCTTCTCTTTTAGTGTGTCCAAAGGCTTCTTCATAAGTTTAATGTCTTTTATATTGGAATAAATATTAGATAAGGTAACTATTCTTTCTTTATCAAAGAAAAAAATAATCTGTCTAAAACTACTGTCCCATGAGACAAGTATCTTCTATCTAAGCTCAGGAAGAGAAGTTCAGAGCCTGAATTTCTTTTTTCAGTAAAACTTTTTCCCTTCCCACAGCTCCTGTCTCAGCCTTCCACAAGATTCTATGAAACATTTGTTCCATTGCCTGCATCTCCCAGTCACTCCTGACAGAATAGAAACCAACTCAGTCTTTTTAACAACTACATGTTCTTGCAAACAGCAGCCCTGGGCTTAATAATTCTGCCTTTGTGTTGCAAAAAAGTATAACCTCATGTAACAATACTAGGAATTCCCTATCTGGAAAAAATATTCATATCTAATAATATTTTTTCCTGCAGAGTAGGCTCCAATTCTTTTGATCTGCATGGTGTATCACTTTCAGAAATGTGATTCTGGTTGCTGACTACAATTCTGATGTGTGAGGACAAAAAGAAGAAAATACACGTACTCCTATCGCTGCAGAAATTAAAAAGGGATTAGATTCTCTGCCCTGCTCCAAATTTCAAAGCAAAAAGTTAGACATACTTCAAGTTTTTTGTTAAGTATTAGATACCACTGTCTAGTTATAAAAATAGTTAATAAGCGGGGAATTTTTAGACCCCACAGCATTTTCATAACTTTTCAAAGGAAAGGTTTGATAAATATGTGCCAAGAGAGACACTGTAGTAGCTGACCCTGCCTAGAGCAAGGAAAATCACCTCACAGACCCCATTCTGGCCCTAAGTGCTATGGTTGAACTAGTATATATCCTTACTTCTTTCTTTGCTGTAGAAAGGAATTCTGAAGTAATAAGGAATTATATGAACTTGTAAATTTAACCAGCTTCTAAAACAGCATTTGACGTGTTTCATTGAAACTATTGCATTCTGACAGTCAACACTATCTATGGCTTATTTTCAGATATTTTTGAAAAGAGTGGGCTTTATTAAGCTTTTTTCTGATAAATCACATCTCACTTCAATAATAAGATCCTTGTGAATCCCACTGGCACAACTGCTCTTTCAGGAATGTCAAGTAGCACCAACATAAAGAAATGAAATCCTGTTTAAGATTCCTGCAACTGAACTAACTTCTGCATCTGGAGATGCCTTAATTTGTAGAGAAATGAAAACAAAAATCTATCTGTATTATATATTTCTGTTACTTTAGTCTTTATGAGAATAAATCTCTAAAACAAACTGTGAGCAGGCTCTGAAGCTGTATTTCTGATTTCCCAATGAGTCACAGTGAAGACCTGACTATATAGAAGAAAAGCTAAAGCTCAGAGTGAATATGGAGCTGTATCACTCAAAAGGCACCGAATGTGATTTGTTTAGCTTTATCTCTGTTTTGTCAGGTGTCCAGTCTAAGCATTTAAAGATAAGTCTGTAGTCAATGAAGGAGACTGGTAACTGCTGATGAGTTCACCCTATCTAAAATAAAAATCTGAGGAGTGAATTACCATGAGAAGAACAAGTCTTTCTTCGCTTTCTTCACTTGCTGTTAAGAGCAGAGCTCAGTAGCTTTCACAAGACTAAAGCCATGTGATTCCATGTGCCTCACCTATGATTCTGTGATGCTGTGTGGCTAGTTAAATATGTGGCTATAGGTATTGCCATATACCAAATCAAGTCCATTTCTACTAAAGCTAGAAATGGACTTGGTTTGGTATAGGGCAATAATCTTGACATATGAAAAAAAAGTGCAATGCAGTGTATTTATGTCAGGTTTTAGATGCCAAAACAGAAGTATTCATATCAGATTTGGTACATTAGTGTAATTTCTCACTCCCTCTACACTTTTAATTCGATATCACCTAATGAACTGAGATTCCACTAGGGTTTCTAATTGTATTTTTCTTCTCATCAAGTGAAGAGGCTTTGATGTTTTATGGCACCTTCTAGTACATTGCAGCTGCCTCTTATATCAGCATGGTTGAGTCAGTTATGGCCCATGAGAAAGGAGAATACCTTCAGGTCTACAGATGTCCAGACACTTCCCTGGAGGGGAGTTTTCAGAGCTGAATCACTTGTGTAAGGACTTTGGTACAATAAAAAGCACTATCCCACCTCACAGGATTTTCAGCCTCTTCCTTTATCTTGTCCAACACCCATCTTGTACATTCTGGTCACATCTGTGTACCATGCTGCTTTGACAAATGGCCAACAGTTTGAGTAATTAACCATTACCCTTTCAGTCTCTCACACATCCCCAAATACCAAAACTGACTGCTAAGACCCTGATCCTTTTCAAAATAGGTTGCTTTTCATTTGCCTCCTGTTTCTCTTCAGGAACAAAAGCACCACAAGAAACAGTCTAAAAGCAAAAATATACACAAGTGGGATTCAAACAATAACATAAAATAGCTGAAACTCTACACATTACTTTTACAATATCCAATGACATTCCTCATTCCCACAAAATTATACAGAACATAAGGGTTATTGCAATTTTTTAAGTGGGATATTATAAAAACAGAGGAGAATTTCTTTTTTTACTGGTACTACTTTTTAATTTTCCTTTGATTTATTACAATTGTCTTGGATTTACAGGGCTGAAAACCACTCATTCATAATCACTTCACTCCTTTGCAGGAACACCAATGAAACCATGGTAGCCAATAATGTTTCAGTTCAGGCATAAAACTTTGGCAAAGTCCTTCCTTTCCACTTTAAATCCTGAATTTGCACTGCTGGAACTGACTGGAACATTTCCACTCCTCAAACCAATGGCAGGTCATGCCCTTGAAGTGGAGCTGCCTGTCAGGTGCAATACTAGAGTCAGGTGTGCCTCTCACCACATGCATATGGAATATTTGTCCCTGAACCTCTCCTACCCTGGCAGTGAGCTCCTCAGCAATGGTGCTGGGAAGAGCATGTACACACTGGGCATATTTGCTCATCAGTTGTCCAGAGTGAAAGATATTTCTTCTCACTCAACCCTGTAGTGCATGACAAATTTAGAGCTGTAAGTACATGGTTGTCTCATGCTTCCTACATCTTTAATGAAAGTGAACATACTTTACTCCTACCTATCATAACACATAGAGTGCCAACATTGTATTTTTAATTTTTTGTCTAAATCTATCTTTAGACAAAAGAAACCTACAGGATGCCTACTGTAGAAGAGATCTCCACTTCTTCTCCTCAACTTGCAAAACAAAACAAAACAAAACAAAACAAAACAAAAAACCCCACACTTTTTCAGATATATCATATTGAGGTAGGCAAGAGGGATCAAGAGCATGAACAAGTTATGAGAAAGAGAAGCCTGAAATCTGGACCTCAGAAGACTTTTTACCTTTTTTTTTTGTTTTTGTTATAAAGAGAGACAATTGCTTGACTGTCCAGTGTTCTGATGAAACAGAAGTCCTTCAATTGATACTGAATGTATAGAGAACAAAGAAATAACATTTCTCGATATACAACATGCTATGAAAAGGATTATTCTAGTTGTTGAACCATAAAGAAGGATTTAGATACATGAAAACTGGTTTAAGAAAAGTTTAGGGCTATAAAGGGAATACCTATTAAGTACCTTTCTTTTTGATCTGCTACCTTCACATACAAGTTCATTTCTCACAAAATAGGAAATAGTCAAAACCTTTTGAGATGCTTCATGCTCACCATGGAAAAATCAAGCTCCAGGATTAGATAGAGAGCACTGAAGGTGCTCACAGAACTCAAGGTCTCATACATACTGCCACGCTTTTACCACAGCCAGGCACCAAGCCCCATGCAGCCACTCACTCACTGCCCCACCAGTAGGAACAGGGAGGGGACCAGAAGTTCCCTGAAAACTCTGGAAGACTCTTGGGATGAGATCAAGACAGTTTAACAGGGAAAGCAAAAGTTGCCCATACAAGCAAAGCAAAACAAGGAATTACTTCACTGCTTTCCTCCACTTTATATACTGATCATGTCATACAGTCTGAAACATTCTTTTGATCAATTGGATTTATCTGTCCTGGATGTGTTTCCTCCCAGCCTTCCATAAAGCCCTAAATTTCCCTCTCCAGTGTGTCAATAGAAAAGTAAAAAAACCCTGGGCTCTGTGTAAGCCCTGGTCAGCAAAACCAAAAACATTTCTACATTATCAACCCTGTGTCCAGCACAAATCCAAAACACGATCCTGTACCAGCAACTGTGAATAAAATTAATTCTACCCCAGCCAAAACCAGTACACATGCTCACAACATGCTTAACTTGTAACAGATAACACAACCCCCCTGGATTTTCTATTATTGTACTGAATAAGCCAGTATACCTCTCATATTCTCTATACTGTTGACATTGTTGTCAATGTTTCTTAAGCATGTTTGGAATATGTCTGAGGGAATCAGCTTCCTCAAAGAAACAGATTTAGATGTCAGGTCACATAATATTTATACACAAGCTCTAAATGGTCTATGGAATTAAATAACCATTCCAACCCAAGATACTGCAGTGTGACAGCATGAATTCATGGACACCATATCCATACAGTTTTGTCTGTAACTAAATGTGTTCTTGAATTATTTTTTAACAAGTTATTCAAATACGCTATTTTATCAGATTAAATAACCTCTCCATTATAAAAGATCTTGGTATCAGAAATATTGTGTATGAATAACCGTCCTCTATGCATTTCAGAAGAAAAAGCTGTAAAAAAAGGTTTTAAACCCACTGATGAAGAGAAAATAGGAAAATAAAATTGAAAAGTCTATCTTTGTCTTCATTTACAGGTTTTTCCACATCCTTTTCAACATTTTTATGTTTTGTACATAAACTTGGATTTGTACTAAGATCCCATGTGTTGGCAATTTTTGTCTTACAGAAAAATCATAATAAAAATGCAGAGTCAAAACAATGTGATTCAGCTATTCATCATAAATGCATTTTTGTATTTAATGATTTTTTGCAGGTACTTTTCCCAAGTGATTAAGGTATAATAAAGATATAGTATAATACTGTTAAAAGGATTTCTATTGCTAATTATTTTTACTGCCTGAATTTGTTAATAAAAGCAAAGGAAAGTTCACTTAAATGAAAAATTATAACTAAAATCAAATTAGCAAAGCTTCTTTAATAAATCAAAATAAACTTCATTTGGCATTTTTGTGCTGCAGATAATGAACAGTTCTGATGAAACAGTGATTATTAATAAAAAGTGGGCAAGTGACATATAATTTCTGAATGCTCTGTGAGCTTCATTCGGCATATGATAAAACACTTTATTCCACAAAATTTTAACATATAAACCCTAATATAGTTATTTGTTTTTGTGATAACACATAGCCATGCTAAGGTTCTTCATAAATACTTCATATATGGACCTTCTTCATTTAGAGGACCATGTACATGAAAGGTTAATAGTGAACTGTGTTGCAATTTACTGAATTCCAGCACCACTCAAAGGGGTGACATCACACACAAGTGCTTCTATCATTGGGTGAAGTTCAGGGCTTAAATTTCTCATCATCTTGTCCCTAAAATTTGGGTTTCTCTTGTTTCTTCTCCTTATGTGTGCTTTAAGAAAGAGCTAGTCAGTGAGTCAAAGGACATGTCCAAATTCATAATTGTTCTGAGTGCAACAGAGAAAGAAGAGGCAATTTAAATAATTAAATTGAAAGTACTTTTTTTTCCTTTTTCTGTGCTGAGGAAAAGAAAGTCCTATCTAGCCAACAGTAGAATTTTAACCATCACAAATTCTCTTTCTAATATGGCATCTATGATATGGTGTGTGTTTATTTCTATATTATTAAAATATGTGGGTTCTGCATCCCACACCAACTTGACCAACTCCTACATTCTAAATTCTTCTTCAGTCTCTTAACTATTCAGCAGATTGAGGTAAACTTCATTCACTTTCCATGCCACCATGACCACATTGAATGCCTCTTCAGATGTCTCTAGTGAATTCTCTGCACCAAATCATATTTCACATCATATTTCATGCCATGTCTTTTTTCAAAATCTGAATAATTTATTTCCCATACATAACTCCCTTATTTCTCTCTTTTTTTTCATTCTAATAAGTGAAGAAGGAGTATTAGTCTACAAAAGTTGTTTTCAGGAGTTAATTGACAGCTATTGTGCAATTTCTGTTCAGCCTTCTGATAGTACTGGAAGCCACATACATGCCAATGGTATAAACACTAAATTACTCTTGGATTAGAACACTTATCCATTCCAATTGCATTCAATGCAATTGCATCCAATTGCATCCAATCCATTCAATGTTTGCATACAATTACAATCAGGTATTGTAATGCTGTAAGAGTGGCCCGGTCAGTCAAGAGAGATAAGAGGTGAAACCTGTTAGTTTCCCTGGCAATTGCTAATGTTCTGCAGATATGAAGCTAGGATGAACTTACATGAAAGATGAAACATGTAAAAGGGGAAAGGAGCATCACCTAATGTTGTGAAACTACTGAAAGCAAAGGAGGTGCTTGGCAGGGTTTATTTTGCATACTTATAAGTTTATAGCTCTTTTGATGTCTGTGGGCAAGCTAGGTGAAGTGAGGGGATTAGGATGCTGGAAGTATATTTAGATATAGCTTGGGTAAATCAGCAGTGCATTGCATTGCATCAGCTACACCAGAAGGATTCTGCTCAGCTGGATTGAGAGGTACAGCCTGGAATGGGAAGTCAGAAGGATTTCAATTCTACTCTCTACTACATGGACAATTAACAACCTAAAAGAAAAAGTCACTCAGTATACACCAAAGATAGGCTAAAGGAAGCACAGTCTCTTTCTGGGCAATAAAGCAGCACACTACTTAACCAGACTAGAAAATTTTTCCACCAGGATAGAAAAATAGACATATTTTTGATCCATTTAGACCCATGTATGTTGCTGGCAGAAGATGCCTAGCAAATAGTAAGAATAGAGCAAATGTATAATGATGTTTTCTTTGCAAAATCAAAAGCATCATAAATAAGTTTCCTGAACTGAGGCTGTCTTTCCAATTAATAATCATAAACAAATTTTTCTTTCATGCATTTAACCAGTTTTTAAACTCTGTAAAATACTAACATCCAATATATTTAGGAGTGAATGGGCACCACTAATAACATGCTGTGTGAGAAATCATAACCTTTATTTTGTCTTCACCTGCCACTTGCCAGGTTCACTAGTTTGACCTCCCTTTGTTTACTAGAAGGGAATGTACAGCCATTTCCTACTTATGTTCTTTATGATATTCCTGATTTCATGATCTTGTATCCCAAATCATGCCATTTTTTTCAAAATTAAGAGCTCAAGTGTACACTCTCATTCCTCAAAGAAGAAATATTGAAACTGGGATGTCATTATTTGTGCTGTTTTATCCAGGAACGAAATAAAACAAAAGTGCTACTCAACATTCACATCTTTTGCTGGTATAACTTTTTTTATTAAAAATATTAAAATTTTTCAAGATATGCATGTGTTAATTTCCACTAGTACTTGAACAAACTATCTAAAACACAGATCTTCTGTGAGGATGCTCTTGCTTAGGTGTTTATTTGAGAACAGGTGTCTGAAGAGCTGCAGTTCTGAAGAAAATGGAAGATCTCATTAGTAATGGCTTTTCAATAAACCTCTGGGGCACTTTACATTTGGGGTTTAAAATGCCAGGTTAATGTGCTGCAGACTCTTGACTCCAGTATAGCGAACGTATGCAATGCTACTTGACTCTTAAAAAGCATGTACTTTGTTACTTAGAATAATCTCAGTGCTGTAATAATTCGGAATTAAACATCTGGTTCCCTCATAGAAGTTCTTTCCATAGAGACAGTTTCTTTACAAAAAATCTGGATGTGCCCAAGCGGCTTAATTTTAATCTGGCCATTAAACTGAAATAAAATTTGCATATGTCAGGCCTGGAAGCCTCAGTAAATGCCTGAGTGCTTCCAACACACAGATTGCCAACATACAGATTGCCAATACCCAGCTATTCTGCAATTGAGAGGCATAACCCTCTACCAAAATTGAGAACCACAAGAGATCTAGATAGATACTTGTCTCTATCTAGCAGATTAGGCAAAATCAGTCACAAAAATTATTCATGTGTAAAATGATAGACTGCAGCTGATACCTTGACAAAATTTACGGCTGTGAAAATAAACAGTATAGGATGAAATGATGAGGTATGAAGCCTAAGAGCACAGCAGAACAGCAGAGCCCAATAAAATAACTCCTCTCCCGACAAAAGTAATCTGTCAAAGACATCTGTTGAAAACTTAACTATTCATTTTCCACATCATGGTGTTCAGAGGACTTGTTATTGGCACATGACTAAATTTTATAATCAAAGAGCTGTAGAGGTTAAGGGAACAACAATGGGATAGCAGGACTCTGTGCTAAAAGCTGATTTCAAGCCAGACCTGTCTGCTACTGGCTGAGCATTATTTCCACATGACAGTGCAGCCAGCTGAGGCAGCAATTGTTTTCTCAATTCACTTCCTGAACAAAAAAGGCAGCATTACATAAGCCAGTATCACTGCTGGCCATTCTTGATTTGATCATCAGCACTTTTTAGTGTTAAACTTTTTGTGCATAAAGTCCATCTCTATTCTTTCAGTGAATGAAATTAGGATTGCCTTGTCACACTTGCCTTGCTGAGTATGACAAGGACAGATATTCAGGTCTCCACATGGATCCCACACAGACACACACATACATATACACACCATCTCCTTTTGCATCATCTCTGATGGGCAGGGTGGTCTGTCCTAAGAACACCAGGTGGGGATTGCAAGAGGACTGTCTAAATGCTCACATAATTAGCACATTCCAGAGGTGGGACAGCTGAGTAAGACCTTCACATGTACTTCTGTGATTAACAGATTTTTTGCATCGTCAGGTTCCCAGCTTCTAGTGGAAAGCCTACAAACATTTATACCTGCTCCACTGTTGAGCACATGGGGTTTACAGTTCAGCACCTACCATGCTTTATGGGGCAGGCACTGTGTCAGACCTCTCAGCTTGGCACTGCAACATGTATTGTCATAGTAGAGGCTGACTTAAGTTTAAAGCCACCTATTTGGACTAGGAGTTATCTGTTAATATTAGGTGATTAACTTAGGGTATACTGTTAAGGAAAGGCTCTTCTGACCATACTGACTCTGCATATGGGTTCACCTCTCCCGAATGTTTAAAGTTGTTTGGGTCTTTGAGCTTGGCAAGGACAATTTCTGACTCATCAATATGTATCTTCATTTCTCCTGGGGTTATTTATCAGCAAAATACTTCCAGCTAGAGGGGACATTTGGATGAAAATAGTTGTATTCCCCATTAGACATTCTGTGCACTGACCTTTGCTGAAGTTTTGTGGTCTGTCCTCCATTATATTGAAAGCAATCATGCATAAAGCAAATGTGGTGATCCTTGGCACAATTTATTTGTCTTAATTAGGTGCTTGCAAGCGATATATCCAATGACCACACAAATATCAAAGCAAAGCTAACAGTAATATTTTAGTTCCTGGTACTACATGCCAGAAACAAGCTAAGTCAAAATCCAATATCCTCTGTAGGACAGATACCATTGACATGCTACCAGGAAAAGAATGTTCATTTGTATGAGGAAAGCACCTTTTTAGCAAGACCCAAGGTGAAATGACTTTGGATTCTGATTCATTGTGATGCTCCCAGATAGAATGAAGTGTTCACAGGTTTAGCCCCGTGAAAGCAGAGCTCAGTCCATCAGCATTTGACCCTTTTCTTGGGAAATCCTGGAGCAAAGATCCCAAATGTTTAACAGCCTGTCAATGCTCAGCTGTGCTCATTCATGTCAGGTGATTTTGTTGACCTTCCCCTAGAATCTGGTACATAATTAATGTTAAACTCAGGGGAATCTGCCTAATATGAAATGTATCCTAGAACAACAGATTTCACAAAGAAGAAAAAAACTGATCATCTGAATATATACTGCGTAGATAATGTGTTGAACTAACAGGTTTCAACAAGATCTATATATCTCAACAAACTTTGTTCATGAGCTGTTATTAGCAAAGCCCTGACAGAATCTGAAGGAGATGTGAGATCCTGATTCATCCTGAGTTTTTTCTCATATAGCTCTGACACAGGAACACTTCAGTTCCTTTTTATCAAGAACATGGCTTCACCCTCTCTCCATGAGAAAACAGGTATAGTAAGAAGTGGTCTGACAACTGTACCAGCTGACAGCTTCTCCCCTTGATATTTTCTGTGCATCAACAAATAAGTTACCACACTACAGTGATTGCTTCCCACCAGATATATCCTGTCTGGGGTAAATCTATTCCATTAATGTATAAACATTAATGTAGTCAGTGAGGATAGAAACTGATTCTAAATGCTCTGAATCACCTTCTGAAAGTGCTTATCACTCCCCATGGACTAGAGAGGTAGACTAGGCAAACTTAGCTGCCCATAATAGATTCCTTACTTATTCCCAAAGAATAATCAACACAAGCTCTCCAAGTAAGTGTCTGAAATATGTGATTCTTGTGATTTGCGAAGTAGAAGTAGATGAATGAAGAATCACTGTCCAAAATCTAAGCTAATCCTTTCAAAAAATAATACCAACGATCCATCAGTGTGACTATTTGCATGCTTTTTGGAATGCCCTAGGTTTCATCAGACATTTGATGTCTGATATACGCCATGAAATTAATTCATGCCAGTACCAGTCATATTTTCCTCCGTTCTTAAACCTATCATACTGCAGTAGATTTTTTTTCTTAAAAAGGCCCACCATTCTCCACCATCTCCAATGTTCTTTCCAAAGCACTTTTGTCATTAGACTTCCTTTTCCACTAGTTCAGCAACATATTAATGGAGTTAATTCTCTCTATATAAAATTTTCATGACACATCCTTGCCAAAATCGGCTTTGCACACTGCTCTATTATTTTAAATAGAGCCACCTGAAGTCATGTTCTTCAGAAGATTAATAACAAAATTATTTTTTTTCAAACTGTGTGCTTCTCTAAAATATAAAAAAACTCAGCATCATTACACATAAGAGCAAAAGAACAGAAAGATAAATATATTTGTTGGAGATCACAATGGAGAGCAGTGTTATTAATGCAGAATAAAAAAATAAATAAAGGAGACAAAACCTAAAAGTTGTTGTTCTGCAGCAGCTGAATTAATGAATCCCCCATTTCCTTCCATAATAGTAGTTCCCTTCCATAGTCTTGTAATTTTCCCAGTCTCAGATGTCTGCCAAACCCTTATGGCCTGCTCCCACAACATCACGAGCCCTTTGACTCTACTCCATGGCACACTCTGCATTTTTCCAGCAAATTAAGAGGCCCTCAAGACACTCCTTCTGAAGATGTCCTGAAGGGCACCACCACTTGGGTGGCTTGCTGCAGTTCCCATCTCCACATGGTTTTGCACCAAGAGAAGCACCAACAAGGCCACTTCTCTTCCTCTAGGGGCCACTTCATGCAACATTTCCTGGAAGAAAGTCAATTTATGAATAAACTCCTCTGAAAAACTTTGTTGAAACTGGCCTAAACATTGAAAACTGCATAAAGAAAATAGGTCTTTATGAGCAATCATAAAGTTCAATCAATGATCCTTAAGAAACTGATGTCAAAAAAGTCCTCATACAAGTCTGGTATATGGAAAGCTTTTTAGTACTTAAGCTCTGCCTATAAAAATTGCAGATTTGTGGTTTAGTAATATTTCTATACCAAGCTGGAAAATTTTGAAGACATAATATATTGCTATTACCTCATTGTTCTCACATTGTTATCTACTGTGCATAACTCTCTTTGATGATAATGTTTTGTCAAAAAGGGTAATGAAATACCAGGTAAAATTCAGAAATTACTTGGCTTGAGCTATGGCATGGCCTGTTTCCCATCAGAAGGGTTTATTTTTTTTAAATTCTTTAAGGAGGATGATCTCTGCTTTCCTGTACATCATTGAAGTAGAATTATTAATTGACTTACTAAACCTTTGACATGCTAACATTTATTTTAGTTATTTGGTAATTTTCCAGTTTCCAGTTACATTAATTAATTCTACCATCCCTTTCTTTTTGTTTGGTCAATTAATGACAAAGAAATTACAACCCTCTTGATAACCAAGCCAACTCTGCTACTTGTCAAAGAAGCCTTTCACCTCAGATTTTCTTGCAACGATTCCTGTTTATGGGTGCTTTTAAAGAAATCTTCATTTCCCTTATTTCCTCTCCTGATTCTCCAGCACCTTATTTAGTAAAGAGTGGAAAAAGAACAGCTACTGTGGAGAAGACTCTTCATTTTACTTTCTCTTCAAGAAACTTTGATTTTGAAAATGTTCTGAAGTTGAATTTAAACCCAGCTGAATAAAAATATTTATGGAGACTGTAACCAAATAAAAGATTAAACCAAAAGAAAAAATACAAGGAACTTTCAAATTAAATTTAAAAAAAAATTCTGAAATAACAAAAATATACTTGTTCTAATAATACAAATGTTAGGTATAACTTCTACAGGCTAGATAAATGCACTTTTGCTAGCATGGAAGTGGCATAACCCCACTGAAATAACTGGAGAAACAAGATTTCTCTATCTCACAATTTACAGACCAATGTTTTCCAAATAGATACACTTACAGTCTTTTTAGAAAAAATCCACAGACTTTAGTCCAATTATTAATTACTTTTACAACCCCACAGAAAGGTGAAATCAGAGAAAATATCCACAGATGCTGAATCATATTGGTACTATGCAATCCGTATCAGAGGCATGGTATTTGACTGAACAAGCAATTCTTTTTTACTTATGGAATGGCACAGAAATAATGCCAATGGAAGTAGTATTATTGCCTATCAAAGTACAACTTTCTATCACTAGAACCGAAGCTCCAAACGTATGAATTGATTTCAGAAGAAGTAATTTGTCACCACGCTTTGTAGGAGGTAGTTGGTGAAAATCAGAAAAGCTGTTGATTAGACATCCTTTGGTGTTTAAATTGTTATTTCTTGATGGGGAATGAAAATATTTGAACATGTTAATGAAATATATTTATCCTTTTATCCTACAATAATTGTTCTTAGGTTGAGACAAACACCCCACAAAAAACCCCCCCCAAAAAAATCAAAAAACCCCACCAACAAACAACAACAAAAACAACAACAACAACAACAACAACAACAACAACAACAAAAAAAAACAACAAAAAAAACCAAAAAAACCCAAAAAAACAAAAACAAAAAAAAACCACCAACACAACTCAAATCCAGTACCTGCCATGAAATACAGGAAAAATAGCTCATTTAAAGGACAGCTATTGTAACTAACAATAAATTAATAAATAATTTCTCCGGATAAATTCTTGTAACATATTAGAGAAGTACAATTCTTCTTTCTCGTGATTTTATTGGTTTCTCCTTATCAGTCAAATTCAGATAAACATTCACAATTTGTTCTTTTATTAATTTTCCTGCTATTTCATTTGGAATGGAAAGAAGCCCTCTCTCACTATAATTTCTTGAACAATTTTTTTCTTTGCAGTCCAAAAGCATTGTGGAATTGTCCCCAGGATAAATCTCAAAATGAAGAGCTAAAACACAAAATCTGTGCAATCAGAAGGCTACTTTTCATAAATTTTTATGCAGTAAAATGACTCCTATCTGTGACATATAATTGCTACCTTTTATAAAGAACTTATATGTCATATAATATTTTATATATAATAGAAAATGTTTATGTGGCAAGATACTTTCTTAAATTTCTCAAATATTTTGCTGCTTGTAACTGTGACAGACTGGTTTCTCAGTTCCTCACTGATCTCTCTGCTTATTACATGTTAGACTACATCACTCTGTGAGTTTAAATTTTAAGTCCTAGCTACAAGTGACTGAATGTTAATGTTTTCCAAGGATTATCTAATTGTTTCAACATGTGGTATCTTAAAATATGTTGACAATTTATCCAAACATGAAAGACACTTACTTGATTTTATGTCCAATCTCTTCAGTGCTAGGGGTGTTTGAATTTCTTCTTACAAATTTTCTGGTAGAAAGACCTTTGATGAAACATAAAATGAAACTATAATTGCTTCTCATGTGTGAAAAAGATCCTTTTTGTAACCCATTGGAAATCAATATGCCAGGCTGGGGAGCACATTTAGAGAAATGATGGCTCAGAAGAAAGTTCTTCAGCAAAATTAATTTAATTTCCTAAGAACACTGTTGAGAACAAAGTAACTAGGACTGTAATAATGAAACTTTTATAAGGCCTAATAAAGAATAACATTATCAATTCAGGGATGATAGGAAAGAATTAGATGATCCCCAGGACTGGAGTAATGGGAAGGAATGATACTTAGGACTACAAAGCAGAAGGTTGCTCACAGAGCAGCTATGATCTGGTAACTAATAATTCTGAAATAAAAAGCACAAGAATGAGGACTGATGTTTGAGGGACTGGTTGTCCATAGGATGCAGCTGTGCAAACATACACAAAAGAATGTGTCTAGGCAAAAAAACCCTTATGGTGTTCCTGTAGATGAAAAAGCAAATTATAAAACAAATATTACACTTCTAGCTTCTTATTTTGACTACACTGTTTCTCCTAACAATGTCTGCTGTTCATCTGAAATATTAACTGATCTAAAATGAAACATATTTTTGCTTCAGATTTAAAATTATGACAGTAAAAAACAATTGCCACAGAATCTGTTGCCTGCTCTATTAAAACCTATATATTGAATGGTGAAAAACCACCCAAATTTATTCAAGTGTTTAGATTTCAGCTCCTGAGGGCAGGGCAATTTGAACATTGAAATAAACTACTAGGAAAGCAGTTTTATTCACCATGGCCACATATTTGATGTGAATTTCCCCTTAGTGTTTTTTCATAATATTTTTCCTAATATGTATTATTCTGTTAATAGTTATAATTAAATCCAAGACTAATCTGAGTTCTCTAAGATATGAACCTGTCCTTTTCCACTTCCTGAAACCAGAAAAAAAAAATCAAAATAAGAGAAAACATCACTTTGTTTAGAGCAATAAAAGAGATGCTACCTTTGTAACAGTCTCCCTTAAAAGTGCACATTAAAATTGCTAAGACTGCTGAGAAAAGAGGATGAAAGTTAACTTAAATAATTAAACATACCTAGGGTGTCTCACCTATGTACTGCACTGACTTTCAAAGGGTTTATTTGTGAAGAGCATTTCACAAGAGAAAACTGGGGTCACTGTGACTTCTTGTCCTCTGTTGGAAAATAAATAATTCAACAAGTAATGTCCTGGCTACATTGCGAAAAACACACATTGAGACAGTGGAGAAATGGGGAGACATCCAGTGGTGAACAGAGTTGTTTTGCTTTTCTGATAAAGGAGACAAAACAAGCCAAATTTTTCTCCAGTGAGACCCTCTCAGGCTTTTACTAAGGACCTTGCTCTGTTTCATCCTCTCCCAAGTTGTGCTATACATATGACATTACCAGAAAAAATAGTCTCTACTTTCCTCATGAAAACTCTACATTCCCTATAAATCATTCAACAGTCAAACAATTCAATGCTGATTCCTGGCACCAAACTCTCAGCTCTTAACCTCCAGTTCCTTGGTTTCTTGAGGAGACTTGTTTTGCAATGCTACTCACAGCAAAGGCAGAAAAGCTGAAATGACCCATTGCCTCTCTTGTCAAGGTTCAGGACAGCAGATTGTTCTGTTCTTTCTAGATATTTCATATTTAGATGGGAATGGGATATCTTTTGCTTGAGAGAAGCATAGATGGATGTCAGTAGCAGCATTCTGGAAGGAAAATTAAGGCACAGGGTAGGCACAGTGATGCCTATTCCAGATTAAAACATGTAAGAGGACTGACAGTGAAATGACAGAATTGACATCCAGGCAAAAGGTGATGCACAAGGTTCTGAACAAGAACTAGCAGTTCTTGGTTCTGCTGGGTGAAAATGGTATGGTGAGAATATGACTAAGATCCTTTGGGGCAAAGGGTCTGGTAAAATCCAGAAACTTGAGAAAATTCTGCTTGATATGTGTCTAAAATTCCATGTTTTAACTCCCTAAAGCGTCAGGCCCAAGACAAAGAATCACTGGAGAGACAGAAATCTCTCTATTGTTGGTCCTATGGCAAAGAACTTCCATGCAGAGCATAAGGACAGTAGAAGAAAGGTTGTTTCAAAGATGTCTTTATATGTCTGTCTCATTGGAGGTTACTTCTGATTTTGCTTCATAACTAAACACACAGTATTAATGTTTTCTGCATGTTAAGCTCAGAAGTTGCTCCATGTTTCTAACAAAATGCAGAGCTCACATAGGTCCATGTAATTTCCTTCAGGCTTATCAGTGACTTTGCAATAGGAAATCTTATTGTCTGAAACTCCACTATTTGTAAGATTTACGGCATTTTAATTACATTTTTACTATCTTGTTTCTTCTGAGCTGAAATTCTGCACAATAATTGAGTGAAAAGAGTTGTAAATCTTGAATTTGGCTTCTAAAAATTCTTTTTCTCTGGTTTGCATTCTTTGTTCCTTGAAGACTCTGTAATTAGTCCAGCATTGGATCTTCAGTGTAAAATCAGAAAGTGTGGCAGTTTCTGGTGACAAACTGTTAGCAAAAAAAGCCGCAGAATGGAAAAATATTATCATATTTCAGTGACTTTGCTCAGTGTTATGCCTAAACCTGTGAGAGCACAACAGAAGCATGAGCCTCTAGATATTTTAGAATCTTTTAGATCCAGAAAAACATCTCATGGAAATCCTATCCCAGGTAACTCAAGCAGAAAGCTTTTAGCTAAGAAAAACACACCAGTTTCATTCAAAGCACTTTATATTTTGTTGAAATGAACACTTTCTCAATTAAGAGGATGAGACTGTAAAAGATATAAACAGTCATGTACAAAGTTGCTTACAGTATTAAACACACAAGCTTTTGAACAAAATCTTCAAGAAATTTGGAGGAGGACAACTGTCAATACATAATGGAAAACAAAAGAAGGTACTGCCATAAACATTAAACAGCATTAGAACAAGGGTTCTGAACCAGCCCTTCCAGATGTTTAATTGTTAGGGGGAAAAAAACCCCAAAACAACTCTCTGGTTTTAAGATGACGTTTGATAGGTTTATGAAAAGCATTTAATGTTAGAGTCATGATATTGGCACAGTAATTACCATGCTACTATTTGTTACAATTTCACATAAATTCTGACCCTCAATGCTTGGACAAAATTTCTGGGCAAACTCCTTGTCCTGACACTATTTCAAAGATCCTGAGATCAAAACTATCCTCCAGCAGTTTGTAGAAACATGCAAAAGTGCACCAGGTGCTATTCAGCATAGATGAGAGGTTGTGCTTCATTTATTGTGTCCATCACCACGCTCACCTCTGGAATCAGGACCCTGCCAGGCAGGCTGTTGGCTGCAGAGCCCTCTGTGGGCAGCTGGGCTCTTCAGAAGGAGAGGGGTGGAACACCTTGTGTCCTGCTGACCACAGCAGTGACAGACTGGCCTGAGGAAACACAAGATACTTTAGAAAACCTGGTCCAATGCCAACAAATTAAACAAAATCCTATTTAGTTCCCACTGTGTGGAGAGTACAAACACAGAAACATTCGTGTGTGCACTCCAGAAGGAGACTCTCTAAATGAGCACAGACTTGAATTCTGTTATATTTTCAGTCTCCAGACAGTTGCAAAGTATAGTCCTTAGCAAAAATCATTGCTAAGTCTGAGCTCAAAGTAATAGGTACTAAAGGTACAACTACAGAAAAAGGCCAAACTACACAACTAAACAAGAGTGAAGGACAGGGATCAGAGCTAGATCCCATCCTCTATAGTAGCTCTCTGGTTTTCTACAATTAGCAGTGAACTAGCTTCATTTCAATTTGCCACTTTGAGTCAAAAGTCCCAAAGTTCTCTTTGCCATCTGTTCCTTCTGTTTCCCATGGTCAGCACATTGATTCCTTTCAAATCAAACATCAGCCAGCCTCCCCTTGGCCCCAAACCCATCCTTATCTCAACAATGGATGCAGTTGCTATGGTTGGGCTGGACGTTCTGCATGGGTACAGCTGAAGGTCACAGGCTGGACCACTCACACCAGACCTATGTTCAGAGAAGACAAAGGAAACTCTGATAACACCCCACCCACAGAAATGGAAAATACACAATGTCCTTGCCGAAATTGTCCTCAAGCAATATAAACAGAAACTAGACAAATTAGGATGGAGGCTCTGGGAAAAATGAGCAGTTCCTACAGCTCCTATAAAATGTATATATTTGTTAGAGAATATTTAAACTATATATCTGTAGAGAAGGCTAAGATATTAGATGGAAATATTTGGGTTTTAACTTTCAAAATTGTCCAAATTAACTGTTTTGATCTTTTCTCACAAAAACATTTTTCTGCTTGAAAATAATTTTGTTTTTAAATTAGACCTAATATAGTTGGTCTAAGCACAATCAATTTTTTTTATTTTTTTTTTTTTTAGATCTTGGTGAAAATTTCTTTATAAATAAATGTAAAATATAATTTATTTGAATCAGAGATGCTTTGGACTTGCAACTTTCAAAGTCTTAGATTTTGATGCTTTATTCTAATTTAAAATAGAAGTGTTATTTTATTCTTAAATCCATTTTCAAGTAAAATGAGAGAAGTTCTCATTATTCAGGTTATGGCCACTGGAACAATCTTGTTCTAGATTTCAAATTACTGAAAGATGCATTAGTTTATTACTCAGACAGGGACTTTTACTGAGATGCATGCTTCAGTTTCTCTTTTAGTCTTTGAGAGTGGCTGCTATATTGTTTGCAAACCTGGAAGAAAGCAAACAACCTCTTATCAAAATAAATCTCATTCAGCTGAAAAGGGCCAAATAGAGGTTAATCCAATTACTTAATTGTTGTCTCCTTTGGCCTCTTCCTTCAGGCATCTTTGCTTTTATATATTCTGTTTCTCTCTGCTAACATGATCCTTTAAAAATCTTCCTTTCATAAGGGAAAATGTACTTCATTGTTCTCTCCAAACAAAATCTTTTTGCATTATGGAGGAATAGAAATATGGTCAAAAATTGTGTATGTACTGTTGAAGTTACTTCTTTAAATCAAGTATTTAATTTTCATTTAGAGTGAACAGACCACTGCTCTTAAATTTGTTTGACTTATTCTTGAGGTCAGAACTCTCAATGAATTAAAAATATGTAGGAATAACATTGAAAATTTGATCAATAACATTGATTTGATTAATGACATTAATGTTTGACTCCAGCAAATACTTTATTCCAGAGGAAGCAGGATAAATAGCAATAGGAGTCAAATATGCTTAATAGAATTCTAATCTAATGAGAAGGAAATTTAATAAACTGCATGTAAAAGTTTTCAGCATTCCTGCTTCAGAGAAATTGAATGTGCTGACTCTGGCTATGATTATTCCTCTGGAAGTTTAATGCCCAATCAGTAATCTGCACAAAATTATAACTGTCCTACAGGGAAGGAGGGCAGCAAATGAACAGTGACTGAGATGGCTGGGACAATTAATCTTTGGCATCCACTTGCAACTTGTGAAATAATCATTCTGCTGCCTTTAGGACATGCCAGGATGTTCATAGCTAGAGTACTCAGAACTAGACTTCCTGTGCAGATGCACAGCACTCCTCCCTCATCCTCACAAACATCCTTGCTAGTGATTTCTGGCACTAGCTGAGGTGGGCATTATTTATTACCCAGTCAGCCTGTCTCAGTATTTCTCTCTCCTTGTAATAACATTACAATATTTATGCCATAGACATTGTCCAGAACAGCTTTTCTTGATAGTGTATTCAAACACGAGAATCACTGCTCTTAATTACTAAACAAAAATGGAAAACTTGCTTCCCCTGTGTGTTTTTGCTGTCATTCACTCAGAGAGCAACATTTCAAGTTATGCAATGGAACCAGGAATACAGAAAACAAATTAAAAATAATCACTGTAAAATCTGGGGATTGGACTGGATGACTAGATTACAAAATGGGATTACAAGTTGGGACCAAAGATTCAAACTTCAACAAAGATGATTTTTAATGCCTTGGGACAGAAGAAGAAAGTGCAACAGTACAGGCTAGTATCCAGCTGCCTGGGTAATGATTCTGCAGAAAAAAAGTGTTAGAAAACAAGTTAAATATAAGGCAGAAGTGCATCCCTGCAATGAGGAAGGCTAAAAGCATGCTGTGTTGCATTAACAGGCTTACAGTAAAGGAGCTGGGGGAAATGGTTATTCCCCTTTTCTTGACACCTTTGTGGAGGTATGTGCTGTCCTGTCCCCACTTTTGCCACCCCAGTGCAAGAGGTGTGACTGGCAGACAGACCAGAGCAGGGTCACTCACACGTTTAAGGGCTTGCATGGGAAAAGGCTGAGGGAAGAGGGTTTTTTCAGCCTGGAGAAACTAAGAGTAAGGACTAACTGCAATCTTTCACAACCTAAAGTGCAGTTACAGAGAAGGCAAAACCAGGGTCTTCTCACAGACACAGCAGTGACAATTTCCAGTGAGGAAAAACAAGAAAACCACCATCAGAATGCTAAGTACCAGAACAGGTGCCCAGAGATACAACATAAGATTCATCCTCAGATTTTCAACATTTCACTGGTCAGTTCCTGAGTAAAATGGTATCATTTGGACAACAGTTCAGCTCTGTGCAGGAGATAGCACCAGACCACTTGCAGAGCTTCCTCCTCACCATAACTGCCCTGGGAGCCCCCCAGCCTAAATTCAAGTCCTGGTCTTGCTCTGTGTTGAATTAAGTTCCTGCCATAGTAAATCATTATCAAGGTCATAAAAAGCTGATCTATATGGCTTCCTACTCATTGCACAGGAATTGTGAAACACATAAAATGGCAGAAGTTCCTTCAAGGACTGAGCAAGGGTGATTTACCCAAGGTCGTGCAAGTCTATGGGAGATATGGAAAGAGAACTAAACACAGCTTTCCAGCCAGCTCCCTGATTAATCAGCTACCCATTCACAGTATGGTAGCTGCAGCTTCTACAGAAACAAGCCTGTACAAGGGATGCCTTCCATCTGCACACCAAAAATTTTTAATGTGGTCCAACAGTGATTAAAAATGTAAATCTTCAGCAAACTGGAAGCATTACAAAAGAAACCCTGATGCTACGTCCAGTTCTTTGTCTTTGAGGATGTATTTTTGTTCTTGGCAAAAGGTCAGAAACATAACAATAATGCATTCATATCCCCTTCAGCAGAGATGTTATTTTGATTCAGCAAACTTCTATGATCTTAGCTGTAAACAAAAGACCCTGACCAAGTATCAGAGAAAAAGAGATTAAAATGATGGGATGTTTTTGAAGGAAAGGAGCAATATAATAATAATTAAAGTATTTTCTATTTTTGTCTTTCTCAGTATGTAAAAGCATCATGACTCCTGGTCTCTCTTATTAGTGCTTAATTAAAACTCTTCCAGATTCACATTGATTTGTAGATTATTTTTAAGGTCCTTATATTGCATCAAATATTACAGACTTATTTATACAAAAGGGTGAATGTATTAGTAAGCAATTATGCCTCTGAAGTAAGAGATTATAAAATTGTAGATGTTGCAACACGTAAAGACATCAGTCAGAACAACTTGAATCCAGAGTTGCCCAACAGCCTTGGTGTATTACAGAATTTTTCTTTGTTTTTTAAAACCCCTTAGATATAAGCTAGGGCAAGAGGCAGGTTGTAGGATATGATGAGCCAGTGTTTTGATCTGATTTAGCAAACCTATATTACCATGATTAAAAAAAAATACAGATATATAGATACAAGAATCCTTTTCTGTAATCAACAATGTTCCTCACAATATTGACATTCATGTTCCTATACAATGTATTGATGTGGTGAAGAAAAATCAAGATGTCCATATCAAAAATTATTTTTAAGGTACACATCATTTTATGACTTCAGAGAAAACTAAGATACGAGAAGAGAGCCTTTGAAAATTCTGCATTGAGATCAGGATAGCCATGCTTGTTATTTTGCTTCTCCTGCTGTTCAAATGTGAAGTGCTGAACACACAAATATCAATAAGTGCAAGCTGTCCCTAAAAACCTGACTCTCTTTCAAATATATAGTTTTATTTGACCCATTTCCTTATGAAAAGGATGGATAAAATGCCAGAAATCTCCTTTTGTGAGAGAAAATTCTTTAATCTGCACAGTTTTCTGCAGTGGAGAAATCATTGCTGGCAGGACACGCAAACACATATCAAAGAGCACCTCCATGACTTGCAGTAACACTCAGGCTTTAAAGACAGCTTGTGTTCTATGCAGGTGAATTTGAGTTTGAAAAGTCATTCACAAGGCTCCCAGAGGAGGAGGTTAAAAGAGGAGATTCACCTGACTGAATGGCTGTCTTTGCTACAAGTCACCACAGGATTCATTTCTCATGAATGGAGAGTTTGCCTGCATTGTCAAAGGTATAATTTATAAAACAAGCATCTGAAAGAGATGAATTGTAGTCTTCTCCATTGTCTGCTGAACAAGTCTATGCTGTCTTGCCCAGGCAGATCCCTTCTGCTTCTGCTCAGGACATATTTTTCCATTATTGATAGAGCTGGTACAAAAGTAAATCTGGTAAATACTGTAACTGAAAGTTTCTTGTATAAATGTTTTTTTGTTTGTTTATTTCTGAGTATCATATATCCTTGCACGGTGGTTCAATGACTTAGGAAACTGATAACAGCTTTTTTGGGATGGGACCTTGGGATATCCCTGCTCCAGCCCTGCTACAGGGTCTCAGTGCTGAGATCAGAGGGGGCTGCTCAGGGCTGTGCCCTCAGGGCTGGAAACCCCCAGACCAGAGCTGGCACAGCTTCCCTGGGCACCCCACGCCTGCATCCCTCTGCCCCCTGGAGAGAAATACATTTTCAACTGCTGTAGACCTGACAGGAGGCAATGCACAATAAAGAGCTGACCTTGTCTTTCCACGTTACCAAACTTCCTAGGAGACCTTCTGAGGCACCTGTACAACAGATCTGTTCCACCACGGCGTGTGCTCTGTGTCAGGACTCGTTCCACTTCTCCAGGCCAAAAGGAGGTGACAGAGAATGTGGTGGCAGTAAATCCCAACCTCACTATGAATGAGAATTTAAGCTTTTTTCTGGTCTGAAAGTGACCAAATACTGCTGAGAATATAAAGTCAAGATAAGGTTAGGGATAAGTGTACAGCAGTCAAAGACACTATCACTTATTGATGGTTTAACTATAGAAAATTCAGAATGTGGAAGAAATGTTATTTTCAGTACACTCAGCCTTCAAATATGATTTTTTCAGGCTGGCATTTTATAACAGATCTGTTTCATGCACATTTCCTGCTTTATACCTGCAATCAAAAAAGAACAACATGTCACCATCAAATGTATAAAAATCCTCCAGTTTTAAGTCTTAGTATTATGATTTCCAGACCTTTTTTTCGAGCTGGATTTGGTTAGATGAACACAGTAAAATCATGAACTCACGCTGTTTTGCAGTCTTTGGGGTTTCTTTCCTGTCATATTAAATCATTGCAGGGAAATAAAAAAAGATATCTGAATGAGTGTCTTTCAACAATACAACATTTGAATAATTTTCTGAGCATTGTTTCTGAGCATTACTTCTGAGTCTTTAATGTAATCATTTCATATTATTTACTTCATATCCTGCTGGAAATTATTATTTCATGTATGTCTTTCATGATAATACAGTATTTTGTCTGTACATTTATCAAAAGCATTATTATACACACAAAATATTTTAAAAGATTCTACACTTTTTAAACCACAGTCAGGTTGTTAAATTCCAAATATGATATTTAAGTTTAAAATCACTATGTTCAAAGGGAAAATAATTTAATTTTTTTTTTTTAGAAAACTCACATCAGCTGAAAAAAAATCCTAATTCTAGCAAGAACCAGTATCAGTTTCTTTTGTTCTATCCTGTGAGCAGGTGCTGTAAACACATATGCATATTTCCAAAACATCCTCTGATACAAGTACATCCAGCTCTCTGATGATTAAATTCTGAATCAGACCTTGAGGACATGTTTTATAAGTTCTGAGATAATCTATTTTATGTGACTTGGAACCAGTCATAGTTTTTTTGATTCCAGAGAAAGATATATTAGTTTACAAGAACAATTCCAGCTCACTGAGGTTAAAATGAAAGAGTGGTATTACTTTTCTGGCAAAGAAAGACACTAATTTAGAGAAGCCAGTGACAGGGCTTGCAAGATACTAGACTGTAGAGTCGTTTATTAGAAGGCACATTTTGTTCAGATATGACAATTCCATTGGTTCAAAACCCATGAGCCAGGTTTCCAAAACTTCAGTTTCTTTAAAACTGTAAAGATTAATTTTACCTCATTTAATCGAGACTTCATTAATCTATCTGTCCATCAGTCTCCAAGATTCACTGTTGCACATTACCTAATATTAATCACATTTTGACAGAGGCACTGGGGTCTCACCAAGTTCCTGCCAGTGCAGGGCAAAGCAGCAGTCAGGTGGAGGGCCAGAGGTGCAGGAGGGGCTGGAGAGGCAGGGGCTGTGGGGCACTTCTCTTCCGTGCCCCACAGCAGCAGCAGCCAGCAGTCACCTTCTCTACAGCTTTGCATCCAAGCACCATGATAAAGGAACAGGTTTAGCAAATGGTGTTCCTGGGGAAGATCAGCATCTTGTGATCTGTCAGGAAAAAGAAGTTCCCATTCTGACCAGCTGAGGAGGGCTTGTCGGAAAATGGGTGGTGTCATGGCAGGGAACACAGAGTAGCTGCAGAGAGCTGGAATTGTGATGGTGGAGGAGCAAGAAATGCTGTGCTAGAGTACAAGGGAAATTAGGGTTCCTCAGTTCTGCTGTTCAGACGATGGAGTTCTATTGTTAAATTCCTCTTGTGTTGTGTCCTCAGGCTGTCTTGGAGTCATGTATTCCAGCCTTTCTCTCAAGGTAGGAAGTTCCTTTACATTTTTGCATTGACAGCTAAGGTTCTCACAGTTCTGGGGGATGGAACTTAAAAGAAATAAACTGAATTTTTTTTAAAAGTCACCCAAAACCAAAAGAAAAAAAAAAAAAAAAAACAACCAGACTAAACAAACAAACAAAAGGAAAGAAAACAAATTACAGTCTGAGATGTGTGGTTAAAATCAATAAATAACAGAAAATTAAACTGGAAGGAATCCTGAGTGGGTAAGATAAACTGTGCCTAAATTACTGCAAACAGATTTTTACCTGTCTTGTTTTTTAATCCCTCCACTAACAGAGATATAATTTTTTTCCTGGGTTCCCTCTTCCAGGACTTCACCTCTGCATCAACCTTACCAGCACCTCCTGCACCAGTGTCTGGCACTGTCATTGCTGATGCAGTACTTCAGAATAGCAGGAAACCTCTTACCAAAAATGAATTGATGATCAGTGTAGGCCCCTAAGAATGGGAATAATCTAACAGTTTAGAGAAAGAGAGGACATACATTCCATAGCCATAATACAAAGGTCAACAATCTTTTTTCCATTTACCTCAACTTTTGATGACATTGGGAGGAAAGGACCTCAGAAAACCATCTTATAAATGAAACATTTTAATAGAAACATGAGTCTAGCAAAATTAGGGGAGAAGAGAAAGTCTTGCTTCAAGTTCTTGCCATTACATCTTCAGCTACACAAGTTATACAAATGTAATGTACAAAAATTCTTATCAGCTTCCTGTAAGTAAAATACTTCTCTCAGTAGGAGATCTGCTTTTACTTCACTTTAATCTGGGAATAATTCTCATTTAAAAAACCTCTAAATTTTAAGTCAAACATATTACTTTCTTTGTATTTTGGACAGATGCTTGTTGGCATCCTTCTATAGAAAACAAAGTACAGGTTCCTTTAGAGACAACTTCAAGATGCCTCCTACCTGCAGCTTCCCAGCCTGCTTCTTTTTGCTGCCTACTCTTAAGAAATTTTAGGGGTTTCATGCTGTGCTGCTTTTTTGAATGACAAGAAACCTGACCCAGGATTTGGCCATGGGCATATAGATACACATGACAGATTGAGACATAAGATGAAATTAAATTCATAGCAATAACTCTTTGTTAAAATATTAGAGGGAAAGTAGGATCTGCATGTGTTTTCTAAAGACATAGAACAATTTTGTTCTGTAGCTCTTCCTTAAGCAATCAAGATTGCTGCAAGTAAAACTGAAATGTGACTACTATGAAACCACTGCACTGTGAATATTTGTCCTTCTGCAGCATTCTGAAAAGAGAACAATCATTTAAATTTAATTACTTTAGCTCAGAGAAGAGAGGCACTTACAAGGAAAAATGCTGATAGCTGTAAATGGGCCTTATGGCAACATTAAAATAAAACCAAATACCAAAATACCATATAAAAAGATCTTTCTCTCACAGAAATTATGAAACTGAGTTTCAAGCACCAGTTTATTTTGCTTCATATTTTGAAGAGCATACTTGTGTGAATGTATGTCTCATTGTTTAATAGTGCAGAGTTCCTTAGAGTTCTAAAAAGCAGCTAGAATAATACTGCTACAACTTTGGACCTGAATTTGCAAAGATAAGGATCTTTTTTCTTATCCATAGAAATGGTGAATGTGTCATCCTGCCTTCCTCTCTCCCAAAGAAAGCATCAGCCACAGCCAGGCTTCTAGTGAAGGAGCCTGGTTTGTTTCAGGTTCTGACACAAAATCAGGAGTCACACTGACACTTACTTGATCTGGCTGCCCCAGAGCCTTCAGTGAGACAAAGCTCTGCAGAGCACCACCAATTTCCACTGACTCACATCATCCTCACAGGTCACAGCTCCCAGCGTGTGCCATGCAGGCACATGGTGGTCAGCAGATGTGCCTCTAGGAGCCCAGGTGATGTACCAGGCTGATGGGTGTTTACTGTAGCCTAACTCCAGCAGACAGAGCTCCTCTTTAGCACTTCTAGAGAAACCTCTTTCTGCAGGCTCAGAGGCTGCTGATACAACTTCATCACCTCTCCCCGGCCCCTGGATGCCACCCACTCAGCAAGTTGCCAGGAATAGGATGGAGATGGAGATGGATGCCTCCAAGCTGCTAACACACCTTAACCCATGCTCACTGGTTGCTTCTGTTAGATCCAGCCCCCTCTCTTTCCTGCTTTCACTCAGAGTCTTGCCCTCCCCAGTACCAGGCAGGCTTTGCTGTAAGACAAAGCAGAGTCTTATTTATCCGAGTCAGAGGCAATGGATTCAGAAGCATAAATCTTCATTATTTTCTTTATGAAATCTTCATTAAAATAACAAAATTATTTAAAATAATTAAACCAAATGATCATTTAAATCACTAAAATATGTCATACCTATTTTATTAAAACTTTGACTTTTGGTGTTCTTCCAGCTTTTTGCCTGATACTGCATGTGGCTTCTATGGATACAAATTTTAGGAAAGATGGAAGACTCTGCCTGTATGAGTCTTGATTTATGTTGCCCCCTCAGTTCCTGTTTCCCAGTGTCTGGATCAGAGTCAGATGGAGCTCCTATGAGAAATGTAGCATATGAGTTTGGGGGTTAACATCATTTCCACCTTCCAGAAACACTTAGAGCTAGAAGTCAGGATAAGAAATGACAAAGAATAGACTGAAAGTCAGAGTCATTTTGTTCTTGAGAGACCTTGAAGATTATTCAACCCTGACAGCCCTGACTGCTTGGATTAGCCAACTTTCAAAGGGCTAAAGCTTTCATGATTGTTTCTCTCTTGGATGCTGAAATTACCTGCACACTCTCCTCAGGGACCCTCCAAAGGGACAAGAATATTAAGCCACTAAGCCACTCTTTTTCTGGAAAAAGACACTAAATAAAGAGACCAGAGGACAAAGAGAAACTTTAAATGTTCTGTGAAACCATATCCTGCTGGTTCATTAAAATTTTTCAATTCAGCTTTTTTTTAAAGACTATGCAATTAATAAGAATACATAATTTTAAATACAACCATTAAATAACAGAATTATATAAAGAACAGTTGGGAACAACCCTGAGAATATTGACTAGCCCAGCTCTGGCAGGATCAATTATCCCTCTGTCATTCATGAAAGACATATGACTAAATTGTTTTTAATATCTCCAGCAATTAAGATTTTACAACCACTGCAGATGTCTGCTCATACAGAGCAAAACTGTGATTAGCAATGTCACTTTCTTTTATAAGGAGGAAGTATTTCCTAATATCCAACTTGATCATTTCTTAATGAAAACCAACCTTATCACACTTTCTTTATCTACCAAAAGCTTGGAAAACAATTTATCCTCTCTCTTTTTTTGTAGCAGACTTCTACATGCCTAAATTCTATCACATTGTCCCAAATATTTTCTATTCTGTCTTATCCAAATCCAGTTTTTTCAATATTTCCCAAAGGCCATCTTTTCTAGGGATTCTCTTGGACTCTCATGCCTTTCTCAAAGTGTAACAACCACAGCGATGTAGCTTGGCAAGAGAGGTCTGAGAGGAACAGAAACACTGTGGGCTGCATTACTGAAAATATGTCCCAGACATGATGTTCACAACCCTATTAGCTTGTGTTCAGCCTGTGATCTACCACGTACCACATTCTGTTTCAAAGAACAAGTATTTCCTCCTATTTCTGGCTTGACCATTTTTCATACTTACCACTAAGCTTCAGCTTTGTCTTTCAGACTAAATTGCGAAGGTCTGTCTACATACCTCAGTGTTACTTCCTTATTCTCTAACCATTTACCAGAGACTTTTGGGATATGCTTTGTACTTTCAGTGTCCAAGTATGTTATCTTGTATATGCAAGACAATATTTTTTTCCTCTTATTTGTCCTTCCTGAGCTTAATATACCAATTTTTGTTTATATTTTAGTCATGAATTATCCCATCCCTATTATGCTGATTATTTCACAGCAGTGATGAGGTTAAATTTTTCAAATTAATATATAGATGCCTATAGATGCCTAAATAGCATAGTATCTATGCTATTTGGTCTAGAGAGCTTTGATGGGTTGACCAACTATTCCCATTTTTATTCTTAAAAAAAAAAAAACCTTTTAGGGACTTAGTGGATACCAAGAGTAATATTTTTTTTTGTATCTAGAGCCTTGTTGTTTGTATTTAGGTTAGGATCTTGTCACATATCACTGCTGATGCAGTCAGATACACCTCCTTCAGAAAGAGAGCAATCTAGGATTATCCAGGTTGGTGAGAAAATTCTCCACTCTCTTGAGGTGAATTCAATTTGTCAGCGGATCACTGAACTTCATTTCCTGATGAAAGGATCAAAGCTCACGCTCTTGATGAACATTAAGATAGTCAAAATTTGAGTTTCAGTTACAAAGAAAGTAATTACACATGCAAATATGCCAACTACTTATGGAAATTACAGGTTGTATGAGTACCTGTTCATTTGCATGCACAATTACCCAAACTGAATAAGAAACCATGACAAATTTAATGTGCCAATTGGGTGTGCAGTAAGGCATTCAGCCAACTCATGCCTAATTGGTCACACAACATTTTGAAAATTATTTTCCCAGTTTTCTGTTTACCTTTAACATTTTGGGTGAGGGCTCCAAAGTAATTCTTTCACATTTATAAAATTGAACAAAGAGTAATCACAGCTGTCCACAAAGAACACATAGCAGCACCACCTGTAATATTTTTTCACCTTTTCTTTGCAGTTCAGTCTTGTCTGAAAACTATACAACGTCCAGGCCACAATGTTTATGTTGTCATTAATCAGTTTACAGACTTCATTCCACAGAAATCTATTAATTTTCTTGAAAACAATTCAATATCAACAGCACCAACATGCAGAGATTATACCTGAATTTCCTCTCAATTTTGAGATTCAGGGATTGAACTACATACACTTAAAGCTTATTCAGCATGAAATTATGTTTTTAGCTAGGAGGGCATTTAATTCACTGGAGACCAGAATTTTGGAGACAGGCAAATGTGGATATTTATGGAAGTCTCATTTGTGTGCGTGTCAGTTGGGTAATCACAAATCAGATATCTGCACACATACCTACTTATATTGTGAATGGCCCTGGCCCTAGGCAAGCTGATATGGATATACAGATCCACTCCTAAATCAGACATGGGTTAATACCTGGGGTGCAGTACAAGCACTCACATTCATGTTAGTCACAGCTAAACTGGCTGAAAATAGCTGAAGAAGAGTCTCATAACAAAGCACAAAAATATTTCAGGAGGAAACAATAAATATAAAGTAAGTCTCATTAAGATAAGTAATTGCAATTCTACATGTATAGCAGCAACTTGCAATAAGATTTTATGACTCAAAAATGAGACTATGGAGAGCTTGTGAACATATCTTTGGAAATGTAAGCCCACTACTCAATAACAGTTACAAAAACAACTAATACATGTGGATTATTTTTAAAATTTAAAAATTTAATTAATTTTTAAGTTTAAAAAATTAAAATTTTAATTGAAAAAAGTAATGAAAAGCATGAATAAGAACTGTGGGGGGTTTTCATAGAATATAAAATAAAGGGCATAAAATGAAATCATAGGCAGCAAGTTTAACATTAGCAAAAGGAAATAAGTTTTAGGAGGTATACAATTGAACTGTGAAACCTTTTGCCACAGGATGATTTGGATAGCACATATAATAATGGGTCCAGAGATATTTTGAATAAAATTTGGAAGTTACTCTTAGACATTCTAAATGTTATGATGTTGGAGATCATACGCTTCTAATCTCAAGTGCCAGAAGTGTAGAGAGTGTCAGGAGAGGTGGCATCCTGTATCTTGTAGTCTTTTCCTAAGCATGTGTCTTGGGCTATCTAACAAAAAAAAAAGTGTATTCTATTTCATCTGTTGAAAGCAACTGGGGAGATGTTTTTCTTTATCTCTTGTATCTCAAGGGGAGCAGATGCCTTCTCAAAATGGGCCAGCTGTTAAAAACAGGTTTCTTATCTCTTTCACCCCTGTCCACCCTCAGGGGGATATCTTCTGTTAATGGGACATTAAGGCTCACCAGTGACATGACACATTACACCATCCCATTGTGAGATGCTCCATCCAGTGGGGAGGAGCCAACCATTCCCTACCCAGATAAAAGCTGAGACTTCGGAACACCAAGCAGCCTCTTTTTCACTGGATTCTCAGAAGAAGACTGGACCCATCTTGCCATCACTAGACCCTTTTCTGCAGGATCATCTCGACTCCAACAGAATTACATCTGTCACTCCAGGAGGATTTATTTGGACTGCTTCCAACTGACCAATAGGGTGTCAGGTGGTATCTCTGACTCAGTCAGGATTTTCTATGAAAATTTTCTAGGTTTGTTTTTTTTGTACTACTGCATTTGTATTTTTAATCTTCCTAGTAAAGAGCTGTTATTCCCATTCCCATATTTTAGCCTGAAAGCTCTTAATTTCAAAATTATAATAATTTGGAGGTAGGGGTTTACATTCTCCATTCCAAGGGGAGCTCCTGGCAGATACCTGTCTTTCCAAACCAAGACAGCATAAAATGTTGCAATGAAATGTCAGAAACAGACACTGTTGGACTGTTGACCTTGGTCCATGTGACTGTATTCATAATATAGCTCGATCCTTTCCTGGGGAAATTCTATTTACCTTTTCCCTGTCTTGTGTTCTGTTCATTTTTCATGTAAGCACAGTGTTTGTTCTCAGGCCTATTGAACTGCAGACTACTTTTTTCTGACCATTTCTTCAGCTTGTCAAGATCATGAAATTTGAATCCATTTCCTCTCATCTTCTCTAGTAACAATGATTACCTAAAGGAATGGCTGACAACAGGAACATTAAACCTTTGAAGACCTGCGCAATTAAATTTCCTTAAAGATCATAAAACTGACTGATGCCATATACAAAGGAATTATAACATTTTAAATTTGTGGTATAAATGTCAGGCTAGATCTGGAAAGAGAGAATGTTATGGTTCCCAAATGTCTATATGATTTTCCTTGTATGCGGTTATTTTGCATAATATCACTATTACTTTGGAATATCCTAAGAGTTGTTTCTTGCTTAATAAAATTTATAAGATTGGTGCAGCCACTGTTCTCAGTTTGTAGGTACATGTTAAATTAAGACAAGTTTAAAAAAATATGTTTAATGTGATATAATTTTGAATTATTTCATATCACACTATCAAGGTAGATTTTCCTTCTGTTACCAAATGGTGATAAAGAGAGGCATAAAACCTTAGTGCACTGAGAGGCTGTCCTTGGTCTGAAGACCCCAGAGCTCATTATTTTCACTTCTGGCAGTAGGGCTAGGAAGGCAAAAAGCTTCTATGTGTAAAAGAGTGTTGCTCCCTCTCAAGACTTAAAGTATATTAAATTTAGCAAAGTCCTGTGCTAAATGACAGCTTGACCAGTGGAAACCCACATTTGCTAGGCTTAGACTGGGGGCTGCATGTGCACAGTGATAGACAGCAGCCTGTGCAGATATCCTTTCAGTTGTCCAAAAATGGATTGCACAAAGGCAGACTTGGGAAACATCTAAACTAAATTAAATTGAATTAAAGCCTTTAGAGAAATTAAAGTATGTTAAGTCACATGTGAGGTGAAAGTTTATATTTTAGTTTTAAGCCAATATACTCTAAATGCCTTAAGCATCTGCCAGCTAGCACAAGGCCCAGAGACCTAAGATCTGGTAACTTAGCTTTAGATATAACAAAAACACAATAGAACATTGCTTACAGTTCTGAATACAATAGGTACAATTTTTTATGTGAATGATATAGAACTCTTTACATTAATAGATATACTATATGCATAAGTATATATATTCTTAATATATACCTATTCAGAAATAGAGCTGGAAGGAAGGAAGATGGAATGAAGGAGAGAAGGGAAGAATTTAGGCACTTTATCCTGTTTTGCACCTCTTTCTTGTCCTGCTCTGCCATCCTTCCTTCAGAAGATAATGAAGAGCAAGTGGGGTTTTTTTTAAGTATATCTGGATCAGAGGGCCTGCCTAGCCACTCAAGCTCCCACTCCTTTTTTTCAATACCACAGTGTACTAAGACCTCTCTCATAACCTATGATAACTCATTTGGGGAGCAGTGTATTCAGGGAGGAAACTGCCAGAAAGAGGGGAGCAAAAGATATCTTCATTCCCTTCACCTGGAGATGCTACACCTTACACTAACTCACTTTTCATGAACTTACCTAAAAGTGGACTGCACCTGGGTTAGAAGTCATGGTCATGATTCTAAATTCCCTCAGTGAAATTAGTCCTAAAGAAATATTTTAGTACTTTTCTCCTTAAAACATATTTTGATTCAGATTCTGTAACTCAGTCCCCAAGATGACTGAAGCTATGATTTTCTTTTCTGAGACTTCTAACTTGTTTGACAAAAGCAATTGCTAAAGTCTGGCTTTCATGGGATGTTTGATTTAGTGCCACATGTGAGTCTTATTTCAAAATTAGTCTCTCATACACTAGTAGAGAACACATTAAATGGATTAAGAAGGCACTAATTGGCAGATTTCCAAATGCAGCTGTCAATGGAAAGTTATACTGAGGTGAGGAATATTCTAACAGGATGATCCCTGTACAGGGATTAATTCAATAATGTTTTATTAATGTTCTCTAATAATACACAATATCACTGTTAGTAAAAAGTGTGGATGACACATAGATTGTCAGAATAGCAGATAATAATGATGTAGACATCTAACTTGTCAGTCTAGGCCCTCTCAAACAAATGATCTTTTTAAATGCCAAGTATCTCTAGACAAAAGCATTGGGACCATGCCTGGGAAATTAAATATCACATATGAAACAGGAACTTGATGAGAACCACACAGAATTAGCAACTGAGCATGAGATTTCAGATGATGATGAGGTGAAATGGGGCTAATAAAGTCACTGTCAGTATGCAATTGGTGGAGCTGAGGCTGGGGACAAGAGTGTAGTTTGTTATGTGACACTGGTGAGCCAGCATGAGTACTGGTGGAGAAATTTCCAACAATTGCCACTACATTCACACACAAGCAGCAAACCTGCTCACAGTTTGTTGCTCATCACATCCTATTTTCCTGTGTCACATCCTTTGGACCAGGCCTACGAGCTGTTTCAGGAGCAGGAGAGTGCCATGAGCACTGTGCAGCAAAGTCCTGCTGTGCTTGCAGCCCCTTTCCCTCTGTCCCTGCTCCTTCACACTGGGTGTCTGCTCTGTCCAGTGTCCCTTGCTAACAACAGACTCAACCCCATATCCATGCTCCTCCCCAGCCTGATAACTTTCTTCATTCTTATCAAAAAACATGCAAGTGTTTATCTCACCAATGAGGCCTCATGTATGGCTGGATGGTTTTGGACATTTTGACAGGTATAAATTAAATACACATTTTCTTCAGTTAGATAAATATTTACACACCTATCACATTCTTGATATTTTAAAAAATGTTTATGTTTATATAGTAAAACAATAAGGTAAACATTTTATAAACTTTCAAATAAGCTTTCTAACAATAACAAATCTAAACCCATAATGCTTCTCTTACTACAAACAACATAAACAACACATTACAGATTTATGCTATAGAGACAACTTCCCTCTTCCTCAGCATCATCTTTTCATCCGATTACATAGCTGAAATAGACATATATAAACTGCTATTGTTGATTAAGGATATAACAAGTTAATAAAAACAAATCTACCATCCTTGGAGCCACAGTGCTACTGAGGATTAAGATTCAAGCTGCTTAGAAAACACAGAAATGTCTAATAAGGTTTTTGATATTAAAACTTCTTAATTAACTAGTTTAGACTGCTCACACTAACATTTCAGACTCATGCATAACTACAGCATTAGATAAATTAGTCTTGTTACCCTACTAACTGGAAACTTTTTTCCCACTAAATGAGCTGATGCCCAATGCCCAAATACCATGCTCAAAACTTCTAGGTACCCATCCAAAAGTATATCTGCTTTCTGCTTGAATATGTAATATTTAAAACACTCTGAGTAAATATCTTCTCAAATATTGAAATGTCAAATGTCAAATACTATAGCATGGTCAGTCCTTATACTCTCTCTCATACACTTGAATTTTACAGAAAGGTTCCTTCAGGTCATCGCTCTATCAGAAAAGAAATCTGACCCCTGACCAGCTCATACATGAGAGCAGGCAGACACACACCTTACACTAAGCACACACTCTTATTTTCTTCCTAAAGCAGACAGAAGAGAAGGATCCAGCTGAAAGGATGCCTTGCCTTCACATCCAAAGACAGAGCCAAGTGCATGCAAGCTATATTCACAGTGAAAGCAAAAGATATGTCTGGAGTAGAAAGTCTATCACTCCTTAAAAGTTTTTTGAGTCGTCCTTTAGAGCCTCCCAGTTCTTCAAGGAGCTCCATGCCATCCAAGCTAAAGATCCAAGCTCTAGCCTGCTCTTCTCTAATCCCTTTTGGAGACAAAATACAGGAGACCATGGTCTGAAGCAGAGGATTGAAGTCTCATAGGGGACAGGGAAAATAATGCAGACCTTCTTAAAGGAGGGCCCAAACCTGCAGTCTGAAGTGCTAAAATCACCTACATCTGATCTGTCTCATAAATTCTTCCTTCCCTTACATTTACAGTTGCTTGCTTTTTTTTCTTTTTTTTTTTTAATGAATAATGCACCAATCCTCTAGCCTGAAACCAAGCTAGCTCCAAATCACACCAAGTTGATTCCCTAAAATCCCAGAGGAAGACTATGATCAATATACAATGTCTTTTTGCAAGACTTTAAACACAGTAGGCTTACAAGCTATTAATGTGTTTTAGAGAAGCCAGCCATCCTAAATCATGGATAAACACAAGTCCAGAAGATTAGACTGCTGCAAAACCTATCAGTGAGGTGCAATAGATTGGTATTATTAAAGTTTCTAATGGGTTCGCATGGAACGAGTGATTGATTTCCAGTAAAAAGCATTGGATTCACAACAGGAAAGCTACCACCTGCTTCTGTCTAAAAAGAAGGTCTGAAATGTATAAAGTAGTTTGTGTACAGCATTCTCTTTTCCTGCTGTTAATTCTTTAAATTACCTTTTAACTGCTACTGATACCATTTCTGTTTTGTTCATTAGTCTTAGGTGGCCCTGTCACAGAATTCTCATAACAAACAAGAAAATATCCTTCAAACCTTTATAGTAAACATTATTCCCATCCAACACTTCACAGAAATGTGACTGTATAACAAAACATGTACTCAGGTGTATAGACAATTTCATGGCTGGAGCCAGAAGAATATAGTATAAGAATATACAAGAGGGTAAGAGGTATTCCATGCATTAAAATCTCAGACAGTTCATGGAAAGACAGGAAGAAGGGTGTTTTTTTAATTGTTAAGAGGAGCAAGTTGCCATTCTGAAATAAACTCAGGCCACAGAGAGTTCTGATTCCTATTGAGATGGATACTATCAGGGCACACTTGGTTTTCAGGCTCCCAAATTTTCTGGTGCTGCTCTCAGTCATTCAGGAAAAAATAGCCAAACTCAGACACACCAGCTATACACAGACTTTGGCTCTGGTTATGAACCTGTCATTTCTGAAGGAGACACATACATACACATGTTGGTCCATCTCCAGCTTCTTGTGTCTGCACAGTGCCTCTGGCTGCTTTCAACATCCCATGGCAAAGGGTGGGTGGCTGCTTAAAGAACTATTAAATTTGAGAGCAGCTTCCAACCTTGGACAGAATAACACTCTAACAGACACATAGAGATAGACATTCTCATATGTTAAACACTTTGCTGCCATCCCTTTTCTCACTTCCTTTTTATTCTGCCTTAAATCCACCACATACAAGGTTAGTTGTCTTTTTAAATTACAGAACAAATGAGTACAAAATCATTTTCTCCTGGCTGCTGCAAGCAGCAAATAACCATCCTTCCTTTTTTGATTGGTAGGTCAAGAGAGCCAGACCTGCATCTCCACTCCTTGTTCCCATATGAGTCAACATTCAGTTAGTGCTCAAATGCACACATTCATTGCTTGGGTCTGAGTTGGCATCTCCCAACCAATTTACAGTAACTACAATTCCAAATGAGTGAGCAGTGCTAATTCTGAAGATTTCCTTCACTCCGGGAGTAATTTTTAATGTAAACAAGTGGTAAGTTCCAACTGCTTCACTCAAAACAGCTGTGGATCTCTGGGTTATGACACTCCCTCTGCAAAAGGACAGTGAGACTTCAGAGTGAAGCCTCTGAGAGAAGTTTTTGGGTCTTCATTGCTGTTTGGATAGAGGTTGATTTTTTTTTAAGGAAGAGATTTAGCTGACCACACAAGAAGTTTTCTACAGATTCATAAGCAATAAGTCCATGGATCCAGCACAGGACCCTATGATTTTTTAAAGAAAGAAAAAAACCCATCAAACAGTAGAATACACCCATCTCACAAGCTAGTTTGATGTTCAGTATGTGTTGAATGTAAAGAGGCACAATTTGTTGAGACACTGCAGTATCTTTTATTGATCCATCACCATGCAGATCAGTTGTTCAGGAAGCCTGAACTTATATTATTGACATTTCTGAGGCCTTGAATTTTCACCACAATAAAGATCAATGTGGAAAGGTTTCCTGCCATATTGCAGTCCATTCCTTTTGCCTTGTCTCTCAGAAGAGTAGCTGGAGCACGTTTCAGTATTCCAAGCATGAGCTGACACATCTTCTGAAGGAGGTGAAGGAGAGGTCAGATGTGTGTGCAGCAGTGCCTCTTTGATGATGCAAGCCTTATTAACTACATTTTATTAAGCAAGTACTGTCCTTTAGAGACCTACCTCTTAATTACAAATAAAAGGTGTAAAAACAGCTTCTTGTTTAATAATTTGTAAAGAAACAATTCTCCTGTGGACTGCCTTCTTGCAGTGCATGGGCTGTTTCAGGTTCCCATTATGCCTCCCCTGCCAGTCATACCAACAGCTTCCCCTAGCTAAGATTTCTGCTTTAGGATATGATGAGTCACTCAGACGTGACTGTTCCTCTTTATTGATGAGGGTGTATAGAGCTGGGTCATGTAAATGAAGGCTGGTCAGATGAATTTTGACTCAACTAGTTATTTGTCAGCTGCTCTTATTGTACGTTCTCCTTCACCTAAGTATCCAGCAGCTGCATTTTTGCATCAAAACACCATAACAGCAAGCAGCTCCCAACAGATTAACATTGCAAAACATAGCATTTGGAGCATAGCTGATATGAAGAATCCTGGCTCAAGGTAGATGGAGTACCTTCAAAGCATTTAATTTGTCTGAAGGCGTGGTGAACAATTTAAGTGTCATCGTGAAGAAATGATGACCTACTATAGATGCAGATCAAGAGGAACTGAAGAGAATGATTCTTGGCTTTGCAAATAATATATAGATGGTTGAAGGTGTGGATATAATTGTAAGTATAGACACAGATATTTGACACAGAAATTGCTTTTCACTGGTGGTAGGAAAAACACGGAGGTAACAAACTCCTTTCTATATGGCAGAAAGACAGATGATTTTATCTTGAACACAGAAACAATACTCAAAATAATACATCATGCATCTGATACAATTCTATTGTGAATTAATTCAACCACAGGGAGTTACACAGTCCAGTTCCTCTGAACCTAAGCAACAGCAGCCTACTTTTTCCTTGTGCTGCCCTTCAGATGCTCTACTCTGGGTACACTTCCTGTCTGATATTATTCTTTAGGCAGTTTCATTTCCATTATACAGCTTTTTAGAGCCAGGAGTGATTTAAATGCATTTTTCTCATTCCTAGCTAGCCCTCTGAATTGTAAAACTGGCATTTTGGAGAAAGTACATGACAATCAGGTAATTAATATTCTTTTCTAATCAAATTTGTCTTTTGCGGACATGTAACACTCACAAAAGAAGAATAAGATCTTTCTGGATAACAAAAGATGTCTTTAATATCTTTGTGGACCCCCAAACTGGTTGAACTCTGTACACCAGAGAGATTTTCCAGCTGACTTGCCCATGCACTCGTTTTAAAAAATACACCACTCTCACCTGGAAAAAAAATTTAAAGCCTCATTTCCTGCTTTTTCTTTTGCAGTGTGCTCCACAAGGGAGAAAGCAGAATACAACTCTGCTTCCTTCCTTTTCTTACCAGTTCTCCCCTCATATTATCTCCAATGTGGGTGCCAGTCAAGGGCAGTGAGAGTTAATCTCTTGGCTCCCCTTCCAGAGAGTTCTGTGTTTCATAGTGCACAGCTTATCTCCTAGGGGAGGTGACAATAACCATGAATTCTCTTCTCCACCGATCAGAGCAGGGAGTCAGGTGATTGTCTCACATATAGATGTCTAAAGACAGGTAATGTGAATTTCCCACATCTATCTAAATGATAGCAAGCCCTTGCAGTATAACAGTCTTTGAAGTATCCAAAAGAGGAACAGCTCTTACAACCAGCAAATCTCAAATCCATCACAGTGTTGGACACTAAATAAGCCTGTAGCATACAAGCTATTTTAGTGAGGGTAGGAAAAGCCATCCTGGGGAAGACTGAAGGTCTGCCTAGTCCTGTTTCTGACAGTGGGAAGCAGCTGATGCCCAAGAAAGATATGAGAATGCTGCAAGCAGGAATGGATGCTCCCCGAGTGAATACCTGGAGCCCTGTGTCTCAAGATCTCCCAGAGACAGTGAACATACTCCTTTTGTGTTTAATGACCCTAAATAAATAATCCTTTTATGAATATATATTTTGGAAGTAATATATATTTTTAGCATCTACAGTGCTCTGTGGTAATAGTGAAAATATTTTAATTAGAAGGTGAATGAAGACTCATTTTTTTTCTTATGCATACTGAATAATTTTGCAGCCTGATAATTTTGTGTGGTGACTCTTTGCTCATGTAAGAAAAGAAAAACCCAGAAGGCTATTCAGTTTCTCCAAACCACTCATGAGTTTTTAGGCTTTTATCATACTTGAAACCCCACTGGCTATTTTCAGGGCTGAGCCATCTTAGCACATTTACTCTCCATGTGCAAATACCATTACATCATTTTTGTTATTACGCTGTCATTTTTTTGTTGTTGTTGTTTTATTATATCCTGTCTGTGCCAGCAAGCCCAACTGTACTTTCTAAACTGACTCTCGATGGTAGTCAACAATGCTGCAAAGAGAATAAAGTTTTTTTAATAAATAACCCAAGAACACACTGTGCTCTCTGCTAAAGTAAATTGATTTTCAGTTGAGAGCTGATCAGAAAGGAAAGGGAACCATTATATGCTGGAATAATACTTTGAGCATGGCATTATTTATCCTAATGCTTTAGTTCTGTGCTCTCACTGTTGCTCTATATCTTCCTCTCTCTCTCTAGGTTTTCCCTCTCCCTTATCTACCCTCCCCCTTCCCATTGAGGTTATTTTTGCTTCCTTGAGACACGTGGGCTCCTTGTCTACCACAGTATTGAGAAATTTGTTGGTTTTCACATGTGAAAGTGAAAAATTAGAAAGTGATTCTGACATCCATATCAGAATTTTAGGATTTTTAAAAGAAAGATGCAAAGTCGCAAACTTTTTTATTTAATACACACCTCAGAAGATCTCTCTGGCTGTCATCAGGTGACAGAGGATGAGGCCAAAGCTTTGGGATGGATGAAGAAAAAAAGAACAAGCCTTTGAATGTATGAATGTGGTTCTGAAGGACTGCAGGAACATACTAATCAAACCATGACCTTTCTGGAAGGCACCTACAGCAAACAAGAGATGCTGATCCAAACAAATGATAAAAAATGGAATTTAGTTCATAAGAAAAGCGTATGGATTTTGAAATTATACCTGCCTCATATTATAATGAATTGTAAAAATCCTGAAGGTTTTAACAGAATAAAATATCCAAGTTGAAGCAGAAGTATTTTATGCCATTGTTTCAACTAATATATCATCAAAGGAATAATTTTATCAAAATAAACATGTTTAAACTGTTTTTAAAAATTACTTCAAAAATGTAGATGACATTGAAATGTTTTACAGTTCCAACTTTGCTGTATCCAAAATCTTCAGTAGAAAAGAGCTTCTTGGACAAATTCTGACCAGTCTGACTCAGGAGAATAGAGAAAGGGAAAATTCAAAGGCTTAAAACTGTCCCTTCCCACGCAGCCTGACTCATCACCACAGATGCAGGAATCCAAACAGGGTGGTATTAATCATCTGTGCCCTGGAATTATGGACCTCACTGTCTGAGGATGGAGGCAATAAAGCTGAGGAGTGCGTTGCTTAAATTTATAGAGCAGGTGCAAGCATTAACTAAACTTTTCAGAAGACTAGTCGTGCATTTTAAGATGGGAGTTAATGATGTGATTATTTTTTTAGCTCAGTAAATCAGGAAGTAAGTGACTTTTAGTGTCCTCTTAGGCTCTTTAATCTTATTTCAGCTCATCTGTTAAAGGAGCAGATATATATTTGCAACTTATGACTTTATATGGGAGAAGTCAAGCAACAGATCTTGACTTTAAGAGACTTTAACAAAGATTCAATATAAGAGCTTCTCTTCCATAAGAAATTGTGGTAGTTTGGCAAATGAGACACAGAACCATACAGGACAGGAGAACAAAACTTCCTTTAAAAAATGCAATGCTAATCATTCAGACTCATGATATCACTTTAATAATCAGAATGGCAGGCTTGATTTAAAAAAAAAAACCAAAAAAAAAAAAAAAAAAACAAAAAACAAAAAAAAAAAAAAAAAAACCAAAAACCAAAAAAAAAAAAACAACCACCAAACACCTTTAACTGTTTTAGTTACATGGTATAAACAGACAGAAAATCAATTTGAAAATCAAAGCCATTTTGAGAAGGAAAATCAAAGTCAGGTCATTTTAATCAAAATACTCTTGCAAATAATGACTGCAAACATGAACATTAAAATCAATACCAGTACTGTTACTAGCCTCCAGTACTTTTCCTCACAAAATAAAAAGTCCCTTGGGAAACTCTCTCAGCTTGGAAAAGCTGACAGTTTTATTCTCTGCCTTCCCAAAATTAGTTCTCTGATGGCACTGATACTTTTCTCCCTAGGGTGCAGCAGTTCTGTTCAATGAAGCTATGTGACAAAAATCCCAGAGAAACTCAAGTACCTTTTATAAAAAAGAGGTTTCCATATCTGAAATGCAAACCAAGGAGCTGTGTTGTAACTGGTCTCTACACCCTCTCATTATTTAACTACTTCAGCCAAACACAAACTTACTTCTGCAGTCTGAGACCCACAAATTTCACTCTGCAAACAAGCAGTGGTAAAAGGCAGCAGTCAGCAGTCAGGTGCCTTTTCATTTTGTGGTGCCCAACCAATACACAACTATTCCTGATAGCTTTTTGTAACAGATAAATTCTTACCTGAGCTTTAAAGATAAATAAATAACTAATTAGACAGTCATCATCTCATTAGTGTTTCAGTTTTTTCCCATGTGTGAGAATAAAGACAGGGTATAATTAATTCTTTCCAGTGGAAAATACTCAAGATAAATCACATTATTTGCATTTTATTGTCTCTGCAGAGAAGCAAATTGTGTCATCCAAGGCTTTATATTGCACTGTTAAGGTGCTTCTAGGAAAGGGAAACTAGGCAGGAAATTGGCATCATTACGCTTCTTTAAGCTGCTTATATTTAATCATTAAAAGCATCAAATAGTTGAATAATAAACTGGAGGGAATAGACAGTCAAAAATATTTTTTAATTGCAGGATTGTGAAAACATCATTTGATAAATTACCTTGAAACAGAAAAAAGTACTCATCTCCTCCCCTTCCAAAAAAAAAGAAAAAAAAAACAAACCAATCAAACATTACATGGAAAATCCTCACACAAAAATCACCTCATCATCATTAAAATTGGAAGACAGGAAAATTGCAATAAAGGAAGATTAAAGAATTTTTTCTCTAGTACATCCACCTTCTTCCTTTTATATTTCAGGACATTACCAGAGAAATTTAAAGGCAATGAACTTGAGAGAATTTAAAGGGGGAAGGCAACAATAGCAGTTCACATCCCCAGCTTCCTCAAAAACTCTGCCAGATCCTCCACCAAACATCAAATGGCAGAGGATGTTACTCACAGGAATTGTGACTTCAGGTCAATTTCAGTTAATGACTGAATTTTAATTAATCCACTCTGCACCACAGCTGCCTCTATATTATACTAAATTCTTATAATGAGGCAGTTTTATCATAGTGAGAAATTACCAGTAGGCTAAATCTTAGAATCACAAAATGGTTTGGGCCAGAAGGAACCTTAAAGGTCATTTAATTCCAACCCCCCTACCATGGGCAGAGACACCTTCCACCAGACCTTGTCCTGACACTACCTGCCCATGTAAAAAGTCATATTTCTAGAAGATATGCTCCTTTCCCCCGTCTTTAATTCTGGAGGTTGAAGACCATCATTTCCTAAAGTGACTGCAAACCACATCTCTTTAAGAAACTATGTACCTGACAGGTAGATTTGCAATCATTTTTTCAAACACTCTTGAATGCAGCATCATTATTTCATTATTAACTTTAGCCTGTCTTTTTTTATCAAAAGACACTATACGTTAAAGGATTTAATGACACTAAAAAAAATTTAGGACACTATTGTGGTTTTGCCTGCTTGTACAGGGGTGCATCAGCTTGATGCACCACATGAGCTGAAATCCATGGCTACAGGTTTTTTTAAAGAAGAAAAGGAAGTCACATGAACAAGAAATTACATTTAAAAGGTAAGTTATCATGTGCCAGGTACATGTTTCCTTTTTTTTTTTTTTTCTGCAAAGAAGACACTTTATTTCTCCTTGATATTTTTGCTCCATAAGCATGAAAAAGATCTAGTGATAATATAAAGCCTTAATAGAAAAATACAGTTGATAGTATAATGCACAGTTGTACCTCACACTTTATTCTGAGCACTTTCAGATTTCAGGGTTTCATTGGTTTGTGGTCACTTGATCTGAACTGTGGAAGGATAAATACATTAAAGAAAAATAAACAATTGTAAAGCTCTGAATATGTTGTTATTTTCCACTATTGTGTTTATTTATAAACTAATTTAAGACTTCATATTTCACATTCAAATTTTATAATTTTTTGGTCTATACATCAAAATCTAAAGAAAAAAATCTCATTAAGATCAGCATCCCAACAGCTTCTTCATAAGAGTTAGATTTTATTTGGTGATTCTAGGATTTGGATATGGTGAAAATCAGTCTCATTTTTACTTCATTGCTCCATGAAAAAGAAATTGCATATCTGTTAAAAAAGTTTTTATTTTCAGAGACTGAAATGAAAATTAATGCTATCAAACCATATGATTATCTGTTTTCTGTAGCACTACTACTGCTGGAGATAAAATTTAAACAGTTATATTTAAATAATATTTTTCATCAATATTTTTTCTGTAAATTTAATGACAAAAGTGGCAAAGTTGTATATCTGATAGTGTAAAAAAAAATAATCTCCATTTAGACCAGTGTGACATATTTTTGCTACATAGGCACTTTCACAGTTGTTAATCTCCAGGGGTTTCAGCAGTTAAGCTGATGGATGACGGGAAGAGGATTTCTTGACAGCCCGGTAATCTGTCCAGAGGGGAAAGGATGCTGTTGGTCAGGGTTCAGGTACTGGAAGGGCTTTTAGCTAGCCAACCATCTGTACATGTCTGGAAGGCCAAGGACTGTTTTTCCCCACCACCCAGCTCATGGAATGAAAGCAGCACTGCCGAGAATCACGCAGGCAATGCAACAAAATACTTTATTTGCTACTGACACGGAGAATTTTCAGCTTTGTGAGCGATTACTTTGTTTATATTGTTCTCAGCAGACAGAGATCCATGTAAACACTGGCAGTACTACTGAAATTACTAGCACAGCTCCCAGTTTCACTATCCACTCCTCTGCCCCTCATCACTGCAGCACTACTCTGGGCTGCACCAGAGCTGTGGTAGCACTATAGGTGATTAATTCCATACACATAGCTCCCATACTCCTGAACATCCTCCTGGTCATGCCACTATATTGATGGGAGTTACAAGGACATTCTCCTTTGGTCTGGAGGTCGTGTATGAACTCCTGCCCACTGGGAACAAAAAGCTTTCCTCTGCCCACCTACTGACTTTTATGGTACTACATGTCTAAAATGTCTGTGTAGCCCCAGTGTGGTCCCCATTGCCTCCCAGTTCCCTCAGAACAAAGGCAGACCTGGCACTCTTTCCCCCATCCCCCAGCCCCCAGGCTGGTCTCTTCTGGTAGGAACTGAAGGTACCGGAGCTGCACGTGGACTGCAGGATGCTCCAGCCGGTTCCACATCAGAGCCAGGCGCCCTGAGCACGTCACAACACGCGACTGTCACATGTTACACAAGATGCCAGCTTTGAGGCCTCTGTCTTTTTCCACAGAAAACCAGCATTAGGAAGGGAGTACAGCATGGGAAGTGGGGTGAGACAGGTAGACATATGAACACACCCCCCTCAAAGGTGCACACACTGGGATCACATTGTTTGCAGGGAAAAGCAACCTGGCAACGTACAAAAGGGTTGTGGTTACAGCTCAGAACACTGGCATTGCAAACCACACCTCATAGGGGCTTCAACTCTGCTCAGTCAGAGGCATGTAAGTGAGGGATTTCCAAGGGAGCAGGGAGCTGGATTGACATGTAGCTTGTACATTAAGTCATGATGAAATGCACCCTTGTGCAGCAATGGATTACATACTGTGTACAACCATGCAGCACCTGGGAGCTGAGAGACTACATTCCCACATAGATGAGAACCCATCAACATCTTTTCAAGATGTTGGCATAGGGAATGCATCTGCATAAACCACCGAAATTATGTGTGAAACAGGAAGCTACTGCAGCCTAATTTTTATTCTTTTTTTTTTTTTTAGTCTGTGTAAACCAAAGAAATGGAAAATGTACAGAAGAGGTGAATATGTGTTCTTGTGTCTAAAGCAAGGCATACTACAAAAATGACATTAAATAAGAACATAAACACTTTACTGTAATTTACTGGTCCTCTCCTCCAATGAGAAAAACAAAATCTAGAATGAAATGTGGTCATTTGGCAGGCAGTGCTCCAATGTCACACAGCCTGCTTTATCCTACTCTGCTTTATCTCTCCTGAGAACAAAGACACTTTCCTGAAGAGAGGGATATCTCTATCAAGACCTAATACCATTTCTGGCATTAGGTATAAATGCAGCATAAGTGTGGCATAAAAAGAAAAGTCAATGAACACAAGACAATGTTATAAAACACACTACAGACGAAGCTTAGAGGCAGGAGAGGAGGAATTGGAGGGGGGAATGAGATTTTCTCGTATTTTATTTCTACATGATCTTCACCTGTGAGATAAGAGAGACTTCCAAGTGACAGTTCAAAATGCTACTGTAAATGTGGAATATGTTAACTCTCTAAAACTTACCAATGGGTGGAAAGAGACATTCAATGTTACCAGACTTTCCTGCTGAAATATCACTCAGTATTTTTCTTTCAATACCTTGGTGAAAAAAATGCAGTTCATCCAGTTAAAGTATGTCTTCCATATATGTTTTAGCACAAGGAAGCCAGACAAACACTCCCATGTACAAACACAAAAATATGTATGTATTTTAATTTTCATTTGGTCATATTTTATTTAACAGAATGTCATTCTTCCTCAATAACCAATGATGACTTAAAGTAGTAGCACTCTCCAAAGCAGCCTATTGATCACAGAGAACTGATATTTAAATACACAATATATAGAGTGATGTTTCACAAAGTTGCTTTATCTTCAGACTTTAGGTTAGAACACAATAGACCAAAATTAACCATTTCACTAGGTCCAAGAAAAAAAAAAATCAAACTGACAACAAGTTGTGAAAAGAGAATAGTTATTGAAACTTTACAGAGAAAGAACATGATTAATAAACTTGTCCTGGCTTTACAAATCTCAGACCCCCTGAGTCCTAACAGTACTAAACTGAGAAACAAACAAATTTTATCCTGAGGATACAAGCACTGTTTTTAAATTACTCCTGTAATTTAATTTTGAATTTTGATATGGTGCTATAATATTTTCCATAAGGCTCCAAAGTAGATTGCTGCATGCAAAAAGAACATTATTCAGTAGTTACTGCTATGCAAGTACTACAGATCATAAGAGCCTTAAGGCACAGGTTGCCAATCTGCAATTTTAGATGTCACCATGACTAGTTGTTAATCATTATTCTCATAACAGAGCTGTATTATAGATTATGTGAGTGTTTTTGTATTTGCATGAGTGCAGAATCAACAGAGTTAACATGATTTGTTCACAGCCTTCACTGGGACATGAGTACTTCCATAATATGTTGTTGATTAAACGTTGGGGCAGTAGTTCCTATGTGAAGCATGACAGCTGACAGTTAGGGAAGGTAACATTTTACATCACAAGAGTTGTTTCATCTACACTCCTAGACAGACTCTTTCATTTTGTACTCCTCTATGATGTCTTGGTCTCATTTTCCATCTCATACTGTTAACCAGGGATTCATACAAGGGTAATATTTAAAATACTGGTCCTCAAGATCTAGTCTGCAGACTATCAGTGTTTTGGGGTTTTTTCGTTTACTTCAGTTATGCATAGAATAAAGCACACACAGAAGCCAGTCTGCTGTTGAACACAGGAAGGTAGGAGAAGGGATGAAATGCTGGAAATGTTTTGCAGAACAAATTTCACACAGCAATCCATAGGGTGGAAGAGCTAGAGAAACAAATTATTTAAAAGAGCATTCTTCTCAAGTTGAACACTAGCAAACTGCAAAACAATTTTTCTTAAGAGTGTCAGGTAATCTAAATGTGCCCCTCTGAATATATTCATAGCCTTAGAATGACATTTTCTACTATTTAATTCCTTCTACCATTGCTGCATCAAAGATGCACATGAACCTCGGGGACAACCATACTTACAGAAAAGTGATTGTACACTAAGTCCCATCAAGGATACAATGCAACCAAACCCTAGAAGTTATCATTAAGTTATCATAATCTTAGGCATTACTTGTAACAATCACCAATTTAATATTCTTAGGCATTAAGTGTAATGCTTAAAGTTGTCAGTTTCCTTTAAATCATCTCTGCTCGGAGTGATTAATGGCTACAATTAACATCCCCAGCAGCGCTGTTTGGAGACACGGGACACAGATCACAGCTACAGCTCGAACTGCGTAATCAGCACAAGACACCGAGGTTTGCAGAGGAGATTCCCACACCACCTCACTCCCAGCTGTCCACAGAGTAGGCGCTGATAATGGTCAGGGCAAGGCAGGCTGTAACTCAACAAGCACTGAACTCTCCCACAACATTTTCTCTGCAGCAGGGCTTTGCAGAACACATCCCTCCCTCTCTTCCTATGGATGGGTTCGTGCTCTACCCTCCCAGCTCCTGCGTGCTACATGACACCCTCACCCTGGGAGCTACTGTGGAAACAGCAGCAGCAGAGGCACTTCAGGTTTAAATATACTGAGTTTGCGTGGGCGAGTGGGAAACCTGTTATCTCTCCTTCCTGATGACAGATGTGTCATGGGGTTTGTAAGTCTTCTCATATTACTGAGCAGGTGAAAGCCTCCCTCCCTGTTAAAATGGTCAACTAGTTCACTCCAAATCTCTAATGTTGTTTTCTCCTGGCCTGCCACCTTTCCTTACAACCATAGGGCTCTTTTCATTCTCTCTTTCCCCGACTTCTCCAGCCAGGCAGGACACAGCACCTCTCATATTCCTGGGACCCATATACAGATGAGGCTCTGCTGTCATGTTCTGACCCCTTAAATCATATTCACAAGTTCAGCTACAGCACCTATCATTTTACATGGTAACTCATTTTCTAAAGATTTGGGAAACTCTATCCTGGCCATACATGGAAGACCATGTGAAAAATGGAAACTCTGCTCATAATGTAAAGGGGATCTCATAAGAGGCTACTGATTAATTTCTAGAAAGTGTAATGCAAATTCTATCACATAATTTTTGGCATTCACGCAGCTTTCCACTGCAAGCTTGCTTCTCTTTTGGTTTTTTAATTATTGTGCTTTATCTTCTTCTATTATCTCTTCCCTTGGTTTTTTCTACTCTTAAATTTTTATTAACCAAGGGACCTGATTTGAGATGCCTGCCTTTAGGCATCGCTGTTTGTTGCTGACGATGCAACAGCCTCTTTAAAGAATCACAGCAGCATTTCCATATCAAATAAAAATCCTAATTAACTCCGGCCATTTGTCTACTACAAATTGACAGATATGTCAATTCTCTGGAAGCGGATTCTCTGCAAAAGGAAGCTTTGTCATACCTTTATTAGAGAGGATTTACTGTAAGCCACTGATTTAGAGAGAAAAGATCAGGCTGACCACTGTCTCTGCAGACAAAATACTTTGGCCACATTTTAAAAAAATGTGTACCATAAGGAATCAACATCATCTTCCTTTGGAGGTCTCTCTATTTCACCTGCCTGCAGTCCCTGCCCCCACCTTCAGATTCCACAGCAAGAGCAGATCGATTCAGATTTTGAACTCACTGCAGAAACCTCTTTTTTTTTTTTTTTTTTTAATTCAGATCATGCAAGTGTTAACATGTCTTTTATCAATCAAAGCAGTTTGCACACACAAAACACCGGAGGAGGAGTGACAAAATTGTGGGAACTTCTGACCCGTGTTTCAACTTCACCACTGCCCCACACTGCACAAGTTGTTATTTTTAACAGAGCCGCTTCTCAAATCGTGCAATCCAACATGGGTCAATGCTGTTTTGTGCCAACAGACCCTTACGAAGGAAACAAATTAAGATCCCAAAAGCTGATAGGAAAAAAATTCCTACACAACTGAAAGCTGAAATGCAGACTGAAGGGAATGTCCAAGTCAATCTAAATACAGACTTTTGACACAGGATCATTCAAAGTCACAAGGCAATACAGGACGTGGGATTTTATCTGCCTGGCTTGCTCTTTCATTTGGGGCCACGTAAGCATGCCTCTAAACAAAATGTTGATGTTCCTTGTATAGTTAATGGGAGTTAAGTATCTTGTTTCATCCCTGACAGAACTGTTTATGGGGAAAATTTCCTTTTGAGGTGTCTTTGGATTAAACTACCTGTTTTCCCAACAATCAGACAGGGAAGAAAGGCATTCCATTTGGGGGGCATACACCCTTTTTGCCATTTCCTCAGCAGAAATATTTAAATGTACATTAATATTTAACTCCACAGGAAATCGGATCACTGTTGGTTTGCAAAGATCTCAAAGTGTTCTAAAGAAATTAGGCATGAGTGGATAGACAATAAGACCTTCTTACACAACATAGAGACACATTTTCTCCCCTGCAGTTAAAATCAGACTGAGTGATCAAAGTGTCATCTTTTCCATATAGAAAAATGTCTTCATTGAGATATGTCTCTAGCTTGTCATGCTCTTATTTTACTACCTGAGAAATCAGATAACTATTATTTTCTCAATTTCATAGAGTGTTTTGAAGTTGGTGGACCAAAGAAGTATTCTCAGCACCAAAAGTACACACTCTCAGGCTACTTGCAAAATATCTTTCTTTAGAGGGACTTGATCCAGATAGCCATGTGATTGGTTTTCTTAGTACAATCCTTTGAGACCTTTGCTCCTGTCTTTCATACTGATATTAATTTTCCAAATTTGTCTTGGAACCCAACACTGCCAATAGCTCAGACAGACATTCCCCAGACACAATTAAAGATTATAAAATCCAAACTCAGCTTCCCCCCAAAATCCTATTTTATTATTCTAAATAAAATCCTGAAGCCTGGTTGATTTTGGTTTTTTCCCCCTTGCATGCTCTTTCAAACACGACTTTATCAAAAAACTTGACAAATACATACACTGATAATCGTAACAGAAACAACATAATAATAGGGGTATGACCAAAGCTTATTGCAAAGTGTTTTTCAAGTAATGCTAAATGGTAGTTTTCATGGTGCTTGACAAACTTTAATTTCCCAAACAGAACAGGAACATAATAAATGGCATGAACAAAATACTGTCAGGTTACAATTTTGTCAGGTAATGTGTTTAGGCTTGGCTGTGACTGTGATTAAATAATACAAAGAGCATTCCATGCAAGGTACTGAGCTAAAACATTTGAGAGCAACATTAAAGTGAATCTGCTCCTCCACATATCAGTGACCTCTTGAGGCCCCTTTTACTCCTCTTTTCTTTAATTCTGTGTTAAGTTTGTGACTAGGCATAGCATGTTTGTAGAGTGCAAAACATCTTTTTAAATATGCTATACAGTAAATTTACACTTCTGTAAAGACATCTCAAACTATTTTACAACTAATAACTATTGGGAGGGAGTCTGTGTATTTGTTGGAGCTTAGTGGGTCTGGTTACCTGACTCTGTAAAGCCAAGAGTCTATTGACATCTCTGATTACAAGGAGATTTTGGTCATGGAAGTTTCCATAACTTTTCCATATATTTTTAAACTTTTGTGTCCTGGAAAAGTCATCATGTAAGAGGATACTTTTAGATCTTATCAAAGGCCTAAAACTATCAAATTTTAAACTCTTTTTCTATTTTGTTTTTTTTTGTTTTCTTGTTGTTTTGTTTTGTTTTGTTTTAATTCTCATTTTTTACGTAGTTGGACAGGTATATCCAGTTTCTCCACTAAGTTCCTCATATTGCAGGATATTTTTATATGCATATTGGCATGCATAATTACAACAAGGTTTTATTCTACCCAATACACAAGAAAGGTAAGAAATTAAGAGGAGTTCCTCCGAAGCAGTGCATTCTGGTTTTAGCACTTCAATTCTGCTATAAAAATTAGACAGCAATTCCTATGGTAATAAAGATTGGAAAAAGTTTTCAGTCCAAATTCATCTAATAAAAATTGAACTACCTATAAAGATTTTCTACAAGAAAGGTGGAACCCTTTATGTACCCTGATATGTAAAAGAGAAATGCCTTCAAAGAATACTGAGAGCAGGTAAAGTATATTTATTTCTCTTACCCATTTCCATATTCTTTTTCAATGTCACAACTGCAATTACCACTGTGAGAATTTGCTTCAGTGAAATAAAAGCTGCAGCATGAAGACCTGTAGCCCAACTCTTCAACAGAGAGAATCTTATTGAAAAAGCAATTTTGTTCTGGCTGAAAGATGAAGTCCCAGTTACACAAAATTATAATATATTCTACCTTCACTTTCTCGAAAGAATGTATTAATACTCATTACTTTAAAATTGAAAACAGACATCAGAAAATATTACATAAATTACAGTTAAGTGCACAAATAAAGGGTTTTCAAACAGAAATTGATAAGCTTCCAAACAAATTTTAAGCTTCATACAGTGGAACAAATTTGCATTTTTTTATTAAACTGGTGATGTACTCTGAAATCAGCATTCTGCTGTCTTACACCAGTCTGGCCCATGTATCTAAAAGGATCCATGAAGATTTTGATTACCACAGTGTAAGAGTTTGAATACATGTGGAGTACTGACTAAATCCTGAAGCCCTTATAAGGAGAAGATTTCTACTGATATTTTAGTTTTATCTGATAAGACCTTTCAAATCAGAACTATGACTATATACTAATCTACTAACCAGAAGTGTGGAAATATATAACATACATTCAAATATGGCACTTATGCGAATACTGGAGACACATCTCACTTATACAGCATGATTTTACAAGGAATGTGAAAAATAGAACTGAATAAAATAGTATATAAGAACTGACCATTTCTTCAAGTCTCTCAAACCACAGAAGTAGTATTAGGACAGTTTCTACTACTGATAACTTGTAGGATAGACTGATAAGAAGTTCAGGCTCCATATCTTTCCTCTTTGCATTTCCTAACACATATCATGGATAGAGAATTAGGAAAGCAGAAAGGGATGAGTTGTTCAGACAAGTTCCTGCAAGGTGATGGTGTATTAGGGCATACACTGTTTATCAGTGCTGCTAATGACCTGGGAAGTAGGAAAGCTTTATCTGTGTGCTGCCAGGGCTAATCAAGGGTGATGCTGGAAGAGTCAGGGTCGTCTCAGCCCTGAGAAACGCTAAAGCTGCCACCGCAGGAGTTACAGCTAAACTCGAGACGACAGACTTGAAAGTTTCACTCTCTACTCTTATCTCAGCCTACCAAATCTTACAGCTGTAATCATCCTGGATGAGAAGAGGTGACCTACGACCAGTAACTTTGAAACTTCACCAATCACTGGAGTGATGGCAGAAATGTTTTTAACTCTAGCACTTGGGAGGCAGGGTTGCCGTGAGCTGTCACCTCCACCGTGGTCAGTGTTTGCTTAACTAACCCCTGTGCTGTCTGAACACACCCTTACAATACCTCCAATTATGCAGATGTCTTGCTGCGCACCCTTGTGTGTCTTCTCACTCTGACTGTTGATTTACGTCCTAATAAGAAGTTACATTCTCACCTCAGCACACCACAGGCTGCACACACATCAGCCAGCACACAGAGATGACACAGCCCCTGTGTTTCAGCTGATTTACTCAATCCTTAGTGAAACCTGTTGCTCTTTTGAGGTAAAATGTATTTCTCTATTATGGCACACGTTCAGTATATACAGTTACACTACAACCAAAACAAAAGTGTCCTAAACTATAGGCTGAGATGTTTGACTACAACTTATTCATATTAATCCTTGCTTGGAGTGGGGTGCTGTTGATCTATGGAAAGTTTTACTTTATTAATAATGACAGTGTCTCAATATACAATCTATAATATATCTAAGTACATTGAATAGGTATGATTTCTTGTATAAACCTTCAATGAAATATATTTATCTAACATTGTCACCTTGTATGCTTGTCAGAGATTGGTAAAAATATATATATGTATCCAGTCTCCCAGTGCACAGGATTCATTGATTAACCTCTGCTGCTAGGTTTTGCTTTCAGATAGTGGTTATTACACTGTATTTAGAGGACTAATGTCTCACTCCAAGGGAGAACAGAGTTCTGGAAAAATTCTTGATGTGCACCCAAAATGCAAGAGAAGTAACTCCAATGTGTCCCACATTACAACACCCAGATTATGGTACCAAGCCAGGTTAACTTGTGTAAATGAAAAGTTAGGGAAGAAATCTCAGAGATCCATACAGTTAAACAACAAAGCTATCCAAGAGCTGGTTCCAGTTGACCTGTGATCCTCCTCACAATGCACATGGTTTATGCTCAATCACAATCCTAAGCCCCAGTGTTATTTGAGAAACCAATTCTTACCATCAGGAAACATTCCACTGATTACAGCATCTCCCAAGTGCTTATACTCCTTCTTAGCACACTATGTGAGCATTGCAGAAAAAACCCAACAGCCAATGTACTAGTTGGCTTCCCATGGGAAGGACAACATCTAATTGGCTTTGATATTTTCTTTGTCCATTATGTTTCTCTCTGTGTATGTGTGCCTGTGCATGTGAGAACACACGTTTTCTTCTCTTTTTTATGGTGCACTTCACTGACATATTTAATAGTCACTCATTTCCATAGCACTTGTTTACCATAACTTAACAAAGTAAAATTGGAGGATTATATTGTATTTACAAACAAGTTGGCACTTACAGAATAAATTATTGATTCCTTTTCTTTTTTATTTCATTTTCTTCTTTTTTTTCTCCACTTCTTTTTCACCAAAGGGCATCCAGAATTCAGGCAGAATAGTAACACCTGTTGCCAATATGCTACATTAACATGAGTAAATAGGATTCCAGCTGTTACACTCTTTCCCAGTGATTTGCTTGTTGCTTAGAGGCAGTGCCTTCCACCTCAGTTCATGTCCAATGTTCAAAAACTGTTAGTCAAGTGAAAGCAAAGGCTGCATGTTTTCTTCCTCATTCTTATCCATGCGTTTCAGCACCCCAGGATCCACAACTGACTGAGACCTGCAGAGGGACAACATGTTTATTTGACATTTCTGGATCAAGACAAATGAGGTTAAACCTCAGCTTTCTTTTGTTTATTTTCATTTCTGTCAGGACTTAGAAATAAGGGTAAAGCATTACCCAAGCATCTGATCATTGCAAATCATCAGGAAATACCCACATGGCGGGATAACAGGGCTTTAAAGGGCTCAGCACTGATCTGTAAATATAGGAGCAAAAGGTGGAATAAAGTGGATCCTCTCTTCAATGAAACTGTGAAGCAGGGAGTGCCCTCCACACACAAGAGCAAACTAAGCTGTCCTCTGTAGTGACTTAAGCACTTACTGTCTCTCTGAAGGTTATACAGCACTGGGCTGGTACAAAGAAGGTACAATTCAGCCACCCAGCTGGCTAATCACACCCTGCAATTAGTGGGATGTATTAGCTGGAAGCATGAGTTGCTCCTTTTCTGAATAGCATCTTAATTCAAGAGTGCGAGATCCTAAGCCAAAACGAGGAACAGTGCCATGGTTAGCAGGATTTCTGGAGCAGCAGACAAATGTGTCAAACTCACTTTTCAGCTCAACTGAACAGGACAGGGAAGGATGATCAGGGCAAATTCAGTGATGATTGTAAAATTTCTCTAGATTCTCTGAATCAGCCCAGAAGCATAACATGGAACTGGTGCCCTGCAACAGCCATATGTGACGAGCAAAGAGGAAAACAGAGTCTCCAGCAATATCAAAATGCTCCACTGAAAACAAAGCCTGGAGTGTTAAGATGGGCTCTCACATCAGCTAGGGCTCAGCTCATCAAAAAGCAGCCACTTCTGGGGTACAGTAAATGCACCCCTTGTTAGATGTTTCTTTTAGTGAGAAACATCTCATGCAGGAAATGCCTGCTTCTGTTCCTTTCTGTAAAGAAGATTTGAGATGACTAAAGAGCATGTGTACATCTCTATAATGCAGGCATCTATTTTTGATCAGTGGAAGCACACCGTGCCTGAAGCATAACTATAGATTTGCCCATTTAGAGTGCTACAGTGCAGAGAAAAACCTTTACAAATTCTAACCTTTCCTAAGACAAGAATTTGTAGTCAATCCCCCTCTCTTATAAACTGGCATCATCCAGTGAAATCAATGACTGAGGCTGATGAGATTTTCCTTAAAAAAATATAAAGAAAACTTAAAAAATCATGAAAAAAGTCTGACTTAAAGCTTAGGTAAAAACTTTGGACACAAGGATATTTTCTAATAATATTTATCCAATTCTCATGCTAATGTTAAAATCAAGAAAATTAGCTTTAAAAATATGATCATCTCTCTTGTGATAAGCATAGTTTAAACTTTTTAAAATTAAGAGTGTGCAGTAATGCTCATGCTGAACACTACTCAGTTCCTCAGGCAGAAAACTAAACCACTGAATTAAAAATGCTTCTTTAAAATCTTCACAAGGTACCGTGCCAATGCAAAGCTGATTGAAAATTTGCTGGTGGAAAGCTGCACTCATGGAAAATCCAGTTCATCATGATAAAAATTGCTGTGGAAGCAAATTAACTTCAAAGGTTTGCCAACTGGATGTAAGTGCTGAAACTGAGCCTTTTCCTTGGCTGCCAATGGCTGAGCAGGGAGGGTTTCCCGTTCTCATCTGGGGAAAACTGAAGGGCAGCTGGAATGGCTGCAAACCTGGCCTCCAGTTCCCAGTGAGGAAGCTTTGGCCATAAATTCCCAGGGCCTCCAAAACCCCCAATGCCAAGGCAGGCGTGAAAATTGAACTGCACAAATCCTGACCTATGGTTTGTAAGCTCAGACGCCCAAATGCCTTGAAGAAGAAGGAGAAATAGTCTGCACTCAGTTTTAAACTGTCATAAACTGAAATTTACTGTCATGCTTCGTCCCATTCAGCAGCAATTCACAAATGAAGGTTTGTGAACAGAAAAACATTTGTTTATAGCTCCTTCTCTTTTACCTACACCTCCCAAATAACTTTATGAACATTACTGAAGACATTCTGAGAAAACATAGTGGGAGAGAGTTACACTGCAAAGTCCTGTTGCAGAGGTGAGGAAACCACAGCTCCTCTGCAAAGTTTATCAGCACAGACCTCTGCCCTGCTGGGTTAGGTGAGAAGAGGATGCAGGTCTCCAGCTGGGTGCCTCAGGGTAACAGCCACAAGATAAACCTGATTGCTGAGACAGCTGCAATGTTGCCAGAGGACACAAGTTCTCCCCAGAGGTCTGTGCTACGGGTGGCATTAATTCCTCCTTATCTCCATCATCCTCTCCCCAAATCAACCTTCCTTTCAAGGAATTTCCTTCACAAATTCAAGGAGATTGGAGGAATGTCAGTGGTTCACATAAGGGGCAAAAAAAGATGTAAGAAAGAAATGAATTCTCAGTAGGGTTTTGGTTTTAAAGGATATTCTTTAAGGACAGTAAACAAATTTTAAAATGGTAAGCCAAATTAAACAAGACAATTGTTGGAGATCTGCTAGATGCTTATGAAATTTGTTCTAAGTTAAGCACTTTTCATTGCCTTAGTCATGGTTTTTGATATGTTAAACAGAGGTGAGGCTAACATATCATTTTGACTGTGAATTTAACCTGAGGGAAATAACCCATCAGTTGCTGAATCCAAGTTAAATTTAATTTTCAATAAAACAGAGTTAATCTGTTTTGTCTTCTCTATTTGTATTTTAACAGTCTGTGCACTTTATACACTGAAGTCTTGGGACTTCCTGTCAGTTTTGGTACTGGCACTAAGTAAGCCTACTTAGTACTTTTTATGTCCAGCAGCAGGGAACAAGGATTCCAGCAGATGCTGGAGGCTTGCTAACTGAGAAAGAATGCATAGAAGATGAATAGATTTTAGCATAATATTATGTAGATACAGATTTCAACATGTTTATTTTCTGCACTAGGTCTCCTACTGTGTTAGTTCACCCAGAATGAAAGAATGTCAATTTGAAGCTTACACTGAAGTGTAATCCTGTATGAAAAGAGTTTTCAAGAACAAGTTAAATGAGAATAAAAATTATTTGAGAAATAATTAAGAATCTGGTCAACTCACTGCTTTTCCAGTTAAAAATATGCTTGCCCAGGACAATCTGGAAAACTCTGCTTCAAACAGGCTGCTCCAAAAGGACTTGTCACAGGCCTTCTCTTGTTCTTGTTCTTGTTGCACCCTTGGATGAAGTTATTTACTCTCTCACAACATCACTTTGCAGCAGAAAGACTTCTGCATTCCAGTTCCTTAATTCCATCCTTCTGTCTAAGACAGCTTCTCTGCTGTCCCATAATTCTTGTATTACACGCAGATCATATATAAGTGTATTGCTCAACTTTCCCCTTCCCTGGCTCCTTTTCTCAGTCCCATTTTCTCCACTAACTGTGTTAGTTACACAATTCTATCTTCATATATCTGGGCATTCGAGATTTTTGAGGCTCTGGGAATTTATAGCCAAAACCATCCCACTGGGAATTTGAGACCAGGTTTGCAGCCATTCTAGCACCCCTGTCATATAGTTTCAGAACATTTTTAAACTTCTTATGCTAGCTCATTTCTATCCAGTTTCTTGCTATTTCCTACTTTCAATAGAGTGGAGGTTATTTTCATCACAAAATCCTTAAACTTTACTGGTTTTTCTTTTTCTAACTTCCTATAGCAATCTTACGCTGTCTTTTCTCCTTCCACAAAAATATCTCCCTTTTAAATCAGACTGTCCTTTCCAGTCTAGGCAGTATTTTCCAGCCAAAATCATCTTCCTGGCTAAGACATCTGAAAGTATTTTATCCTGTTTGGTATGTTTCCAGAATTTCTTTCCCTTTTGCATCACATGCTGTCTCTTGAAACTGGGTTCCCAGCCTAGCATACCCTAACTTAATTTTAACGACTTTATGTATTGATTTCTGCCATGTTTGTTCTTTTCTGATCCATTGCTAGGCCTGCCCCTTATGAGCTGCACTCTGACTTTTGCTGCCCTTTCTGCTGCCCTTTCTGCTGTCTTTTCTATCAAAGTTGTAATCTTTACCCTTTTCTCTCCTGCTGCCCTGGCAAGCTTGGATCAGATTCACCCCTTCCAAGCTAATGCCCTCACTGCTTCCATAGTTACTGGAGAGGTAACTAAGCTCTTCTTATACTTGATTCTGAATGGTAAAATGCAGCAGGCAATTACACTGTACCTTCTCAAAGAGAAGAAAATCAGAATGCCAGGATGTTTACCAGACTTGAGTATTACAATTGGCACTGATTTTGGTCCTGGTTATCCTCATGCTTTCTCAGGCATGCAATCATTATGACTGATGGTTGAGATGCTGTAAATATCCTAGCACCTACAGGCTGGAGGATAGCAGGCAGTGGGCTATGAGATGGAGGAAGATAAGAGCTCACATCACCACCCAGAAAGATAATTGGCCCAAATTTACCTCTGCAGAGAGGCTCACTCCAGCTAGCACTGTTTCTCTAATAAGTACTGTAGGCTGAGGTGAGATAGCAGCTTATTCCAAAGACAGTGTTGTGTGCACAACCTAGATGGCACACCAGAAATAATCAGCTGCACTGAGTTCACAACTCACATGGTAATAATCAAGGCCACGTTCTCTCATCAACACTGATCTTTTTCATACAGGGAAAAAAAACCCAGTTGTCTTGCTATGTAATAGACTGAACTACCTACAGCTTCATAAAGGAGGAAGAAGGCAAATGTTAACCTTATGGCAATACTGGAAGGCAATGGTACCTTTAACTCACCTTTTCATGGATTTGGGAGAGAGGTCCTTTTCTATATCCTTTGCAGGAGTGTTGTAGGAGTCCACATTGCATTCACTGTCATCATCGTATTCGTGGTCAAGCAGTGTTCTTGCCCACGTCCCCATGTCGTAGGGGGGCAACATTCCTCCAAACTCTGAGGGCAGGATCTCAGGGTGTATGAGCTGATGCAGGCTGTTGAGGTTGTTACCATGCAGGAATATCTGTATGTAGGCATGCAGGTAAAAACACAGGGGTATCACCAAAAAACATCAAAGCCAAATGACATCACCGTTATTAGGAGGACATTGTACAGTTTAAACATTTTGGTTGTGTTGGGCTAACAGAGGTGCAGAGGAAGGCACACACCACCTCTGCCTTAATCATGGTCATACTATGTTCATAAATCTCCAAAGTAATTAAAGCATAAAGAACTTAAAATGTTTGCAGGGAAAGGGACTTAGGGAGGGTAAGAACTGGTGTCTGGTAGCTAGATGGACAGAATATTAGATACACAAACTCCCTTGGTCATCTCTTGTCAATTGCACTCCCTGATTCTGTGAATTAAGTGAATAAATTAAGGTTATAATAAATAAATAAAAATAATATTCACCATATACAACAAGGAATACATATTGACTTTCAGCATGCAGCCATGAGTTCTATAAATAATATATATTGTACAGTGTAATGATGTGAGTGCTGCAATTTCTTCCTTAATCTAGCCATACCAGTAACTGCCATTTATACTTGAAAATACACAAAGTAACAACAGTAAAATCGTCCCTGTGACAACACTGAGGGAATAGCTGATGGACTATTTGATATCTTCCATCAATGTTTTGGTAGACTGATATTTATATATATTTTACATTTATATATCTGTATATTAGTATGACATTACATGAATACTTGTATTTATGTTTATGTTCAACTTTAATAATTCCCCTTAGAGATCTCACACGTTCCACTTCACCTGGTAGAGATTCCTCTGGGCAGCTATACCCATCATGATTTATAAGAGTTAAATTCAAAAGGCAGAAAGACAAAGACCAAATATAAGCTTGTCTTTTATTGCTTACTTCAGACCACCTTCTAGTCAGCTGTGGACCCAGGAAAGTTAATATGACTGTGCAAAACCAGTGATTTTCTTCCATCTCAGAAAGGAATCTATCCTTTTGTGAAAGAACATTTATTAATGGTGAAAGTTATGATATGCCCAGGTATATGAAGCTAGAATTGTGTAACTAACACAATTTGCTTTATGGTGCCTTTACAACTAAGTGTTTCACCACTTAGCAATTGTTTTTATGTATGCTTAGTACTGCATTTATCTGAATATAACTATCAGTTGTAAATCCACATGACAAATTTAAAAATACACAATAATTCAGGATAAAATCAATGGATAAATAATAAACCAAATTAAAAAAAATCTAAAGAGAATTCTTTTTGGTTTAGATTTTTTCCCAATCATTTGTTCTGCATCTAATAATTTTTTAGAAGTTGATTTTAAATTTTATGTGGTGGTCATAATTTTCACATTTTGACACTAAGTTTAGAACTGTAAATCAATATCTAATCATCTGACTACTTTTTATAGGTATTCAGTATTGACAAAAAACAGTTGTAAAAAGTCAGCATTTCTAAAAATATATGCCATTGATTCAGGTGTCCAAATACAAATTTAGATGCTGGCTGATACGTCTCCATGTTCAACTGCCTTGTCACTTATTTTTAACGCTGTAACACTTCTATGAGCTGCACTTTACTCCCCAGTTCTGCATATGCAGCACTTGAGTTGAAAAGGCCTCAGACATCTCTGGCACTGCAATGTTCTTTGCAGAAGCTGCAGTCTACAGAGTGCAACTGAGTCCTGCAAAACGGGGCTTCATTTCCATATATATAACAGATATTACATAAAAGGCTTTGTGATCTATAGTTCAAAATCTGTAAATACCAGAGGCCTCTCAAGCATAATCTGTCAGTAAAAAACAGCTCAACACCAGGGATCATTGTGGCAGAATGTGTTCGAGGAGGAACAAGTGCAGAGATACTTAGGGAGCTGATTCCAAGGAAAAAAATCATCTTGTTCTTTGTACATGATGTTGATTGTGTTTTCCTGTGTGACAAAGTTCCCGTTACAGAAATAATATCATTCTATATGCTATCACCACCAAGCTCTAATTTAATTGCACTGATACAAATGCTACAAATTCAGCAACATCTCAGAGGCTGCTCATGCTTATGCACAGATGCATGCACACAAATTCCCTTTTATTGGCTTTCATTCAAATTAGTATTTGCAAACTAATACTACTAGATGCCAGCTGGGTATTTTAGCTCATGCTAATGTCAAGGAAATCACACTAGGAAAGGACTTTGTAGTCACTAACTCTGTTTTTAAAAGAAAGACACAAATAACTTTAACAGAAATTAAATAGAATGAAATTGAATACAATCTTAATACAAACTTTAATGCTGGCGATATTTTTATATAATCCCCAGAAGCAAGCATATGCTTACATTTTAAAATACATTTAAGTGCACTGCTTGACTGTATCCTTAAAGGATAATGTTGTATAAGTTTCTAAAACAGTTGAAGGTACCCTTTACGACACAGATATATTTAAACATTTTCCACCAATGGCAAGCTCATGTCTCTTGTTGTTCTACTTTCTTAGAGTATGATGCATCTGCTGATGACAACTGCCAGGAAATGGACAATTAAAAAGAAGAATACCCTTTTTCTTGTCTTCTCCTTTAGAAAGGGCCGGATAACTGTGTAGAGGGCATGGATATACCACGGCTGATTGACAAAATGTATTCCTCCAAACCGAGCTGGAAAGCTGTCCTGTGTGACACAAAACAAATACATACAATTTGAGCTGATTCTTAACATATGTAGCACATGCATCAGGTACCTTTTTTTTTTTTTTTCTGAATGTCTTCATCTTAATAATAAACCTTTAACAAGAAGAAAGTTTATTCAAAACTTCATCCTCTCAGCTGAGTTCCAACATTCTAGAACAAGGAGAAACAAACCTTGGACAGAGGAAGTGTGGAGGAAGTGTGCTGAGTTAGCTTTGCTATTCAAATAAAAGCACAGCATTTCTAACCTCCAGAAATGCTTTAAACATTTATGATTTGCCCATAATACATCTATGCCATATATTTTTCTCTTTTCCACTTCTATGGGTTTTATTAATTTTTAATAGTAACAATCTCAACTCTTCCAGTGTCATTGAAGAGCACTAAAAATGTCCCTCGTCTCCACCTTAAAAAGAAAGTGTAAATCTAAACTACTATTCAAAATGTCTCCAATATTATCTATATTTCATAGAACTGAGACTGCATTAAACATTATGCATAAACTGTTATGCAATATCCATGACAGTAATTCTTGTCACATAGTCAGAGGCCTTCTGGGAACTTAAATGTAAGGACAGGGTATCTGTATTGAGGCAATGGCTCTTCTTTTTTACTTGCTGAAAATCACAAGAGGCAGATAACTCACTAGGAAAAGATTCTGATATGAATTTTCAATTTCCAAGTCGAGAGACTATGCCAGAGGGTTTGGCAGTTTGGGGAGGGCAGCCACTCTGTCCTGGAATACAATTGCCACATTCCTTGTGTTGTCCTCATTTTGTCTTTGCCTGGTGGATCACATGAACAAACATTGCAATAAGCAGCTCCTATGTTTCCTAGAATCCTACCACTGAGGAAGGAGGAAAGAGATGGAAACAGGTGCAGTTGATGCGTGTGCCCTTTTGTTTCTGTGGCTTATGTCAGAATCTTCTCAGTGAAGAACCTACTCCTAGTAATACAGACTTACTAAATTAATGGCCTTCATTTGGAGCTTAATTCAACAGATGAAACAGCACAGGCAGCCATGGGAGTCAGACCAAAACCAAGTTCCTCACAGCAGCAGCAGCTCCCATTGGACCATGCAGATAACAAACAAGGGCATCCTTTGCAGCTACACCCCCACCTCTTCCTCCTCCTATGTGGATACAACTAAAGGCAACTTCAGCTCTGTACCCTGGTATCAAAGGCTCAAAAGGAGGTAATCAAAAGGTCTGACACGGTGCTTTGTGCAAATAGACCTATTTTGCCTCCTCTGGAGACAAGAGAGGAGACTCTATAGGAGCACCCAGCAGTCCCAGTGTAATCTGCAAAGCACCACATGAAGCACGGGGTCATACAGCACACACCAACAAAATGGCCAAGAAAAGAATTATGAACTATTCCAGCCAACCAAGAACTGTCACAAAAGGAAGGCAGAAACTGCAGGAAGGCAATATTCCATTAAATGTTTCCAGATAGAGATATACTTCGAAGAGCAGCTGCCTGCATATCCACAGAACCTCTTTAGTTCTGCAAACGTGTTTAGACCGGTGGGAATAATGAAGTACTTATCACTTATTCCTCTCCAAGGATCCATTCACAGCCTGTCAGGCATGCCAAACCCAGGGGCTCTTTACAGCAAGGTACCTCTTGCCTTCAAATCGTAACAACTTGCTGGATTTTCCATCAAGGAGGCAGGACCTTGACAAAAATTTACAGGGAGGAGGACAACCACAATACACACCACTCACATCTGGCTGGCCAGAGCACAACAGTCAATGCAATCAATGGCCTGTTTGCAGCTTTTGTCCAGAAACTTTTGATTAACAGCAGCTTTGAAGGAAAACAGTCCTATGGAAGTATTGCTGCAGAAGCCTCATTCTGCTAAATACCTGATAGCTGTCAGCACTAACTAAATGTCAAACAGGATGGTTGATAATTTGACACAAAATTCACCCTGTTCAGTATTATAAATCCCCTAACACCATTCCGAGGACACACCTAAGTTGTGCAAAAGGTAGTAAATTATGTTTGTATCATAGTGATCCAATAGATCCATTAGGAAGGATAAATCACTGGATGACACCTTAACCTTTAGTTACAGGAGATACAATTCATCTACAGAAGGTTGTGTTTATTTGGATTATGACAGCTGGTTCTCCAGCAAAGAAATCCAGTGCTACCTGCAGTGTGCCATGCACAATAGAGCACACACTTAGAGCTGCAGAAATCTCTGAGAGTCACACAGAAACTGAGGACAATTTTGTATAAGAAGAACTCAATAGGCAAACTGACACGTACAAACACAGATTCAGAGCAGAGCGCCAAAGGCATTTGTATTTTAACGTGGCCTCAGAATGCTCTGTATCTTTTTAAAGACATAAAATTTCCAGCAGACAAAAGAATTATCCTTAAAAAATACCACTTTGACACATCGACCATCTTCTCCTGCATCTTGGAAACCATTTACATGGAGGATGACGAATATATATGGATTGATCCTCAAATAGAAGAAAGATGCCAGTTGATCTTAAAAACCAGCTTGTTTCAGTGTTTCTCAGAAATTCTGAAGGCATTTTCTGGAACTAAAGAAGATGAGTATTTATCAATCTCTGTGACCTCACTGAGGTGCCCAGATTCAGAAGCACTTCCTATGGTGTAATTAGGACCCCCAAAATTTTGCCAAAAAGGAGAAAGGATGATTTAGTCAGAATAATACTGCATTGTACCCAGTGCTTAGATTAGTATTCAAAAGCTGTCAAAAGTAGATCCAAAAGCAAATCTCAAAAGCACCTGCTCAAAAAATCAAAAAAGCAGAATAAGCAACCACATCTGCTGGAGAAACAGGTGTCAGAAAGTTGTCTTGCTCTTCTTGGATGTACCTGATTTCCCCATGGGGATTTGCCAGACAGATGGTCATCCTACACAAACAGCAGGTAGGAATTTCTTTCAAATCTTTTGAGGTTTTATGTAGATTAGGTTACAAGCACAGTGGCAGTCACAACTGCCTGTGCAGACATACTGTACTTCAACAGATGAGCCTGTAACCCATGAATCACATGAATTATAAGAGGAATATCTTGCCAGAAAACAGTAAGAAATGGAGATAATCTGTAAAGTGAGCTGTGCTTCTGACTAGAAAAATAATAAATCTGATGGGGTATTACCAAACTGCAAAAAAGAACCAATTATGTATACACAGTGGGTGGATTTTTCTTCACATTGACTGTAACCTCTGTTGCAGCAGCAGAATGTAACTTATGCTTGTTGCTGATAAGCACAGCTTGTGACACAGCCATGCCATAGACACAGACAAGCAGGCAGGTACTATCAGAGACCACAGACCAAGTGACAATTAACAGCAGGATGCCAAGGAAGAGGCACACCCCTAAACTGCTGTCTGCAGCACTGGGGGACTACCAGTGCACTGGCAGCATTGCAGAATGACCCCTCACTAGGTTTCCATCTCCTGAGAAATGGTTCTGTAAACTCGCAGCGCAGCATTTTTAACCTCTCTGCCAAACACAATTTGTACAAACTATCTTTACAGGCTTCTTCTCCAAAGACCCAGCTGCTGTTGCCTGCTACCAGCCTTGGCACGTGCTAAGAAGCCAGGTTTGCACTTGCCAAACTCCACATTCCACCCTGTGCTGGGCTCGGCCATCACCTGAGCCAGCTCCTGGGGTTTCACAGAGGGTCCCCTGCTCCACTTCGGCCAGCAGGAACTCTTGCAGCACAGGTAGTGACAGCAAAATCAGTATAACCAGACATTTTCAACAGCACTTATGGAAGTGCCAAATTACTACTGAAAACCAATGTGAGTCTTCTTAATGGTGTCAGGACTGCTGTTATCATGTCATAAAAATGACATAAAAATGACCCATATTTCTTATCTTCACCAAATGCAAAAAATCAAATAACTTCTTAAAAGCCACAGCATTCTTCACTCCTTGAGCATTGTGTCTACATCTAAATCTCTGAAGTCTACTTTTAATGAAGAGCCCTCCTAGCTGAACTCAGTACTATAATAAAATTTGTTTGCACAGCTTTTAGAAGTGTAGTCTCAGAAACTGCTGAGACCACTGTGTGCCCAAAGGTGCTTTGGCAGCCCATTGTCATCAGAGCCTTAAAAGTATGCTGCACATCTACAGCAAATAGACTGTCTGGACACACCTTGCCTCAAATTAACACCGAGAAAGTGCTTGGGCATGTGAGCTCTGGGGTTATTTCTGAGGGCTTGCTGTCCTTATGTCCAGTGAAACTTTTTGTGGAGAGTCTAGAGACATCCTGTAAAGGAAAGTCTAGACAAATATTATGAATACACTCACACCCTTGACATCTGTGGATCCAGAGCACCTGAGTGCTCTGATGAATTCAGGCTGGAGCATCTGCAGACAACAAGAAGTTACAAAGTCAAAACTACAACAGCTGCATCTTCTTAACAAAAAATTTCAACTTCAAAGAAAGTATACAAAACTACTAATATCTCAAGCGTGACTTAGGACTTATTCCTGAAGACAATATGTTAGTCCTCCTTTAGCTTTTCTGAAAAGTCAAGCACTTCAGGGAGAAAAAGCAAGTTATAAAGATACAAAATAGTATCTTTATAATGGAAAGCTCCACTAGAAAGAAACTGAAACATTCTGTCTGCTACAAAATGCATCACAAGTAAATTTTTAGCACGCTAAAGAGAAGACTGTGGAAACTCATGAAAAGGAAAGGCTCTGACTAGAAGGAATAATTCACATCCTTAGTATCCAAGAACTGAACTACCAGAGGAACCAGGAGTCACTGCCATCAGGAAAGGACATCTACCTTGCTACCAAACTGTAACTTTAACTGAGAGTACAAAAGAGCAAGGCATTCCTCATACCAGACTTCCTGCCAGCATCCATCCATGCCATGAGCACTTGCAATGCCTCACAACTAACAAACTTTTATGTCAAGACTGATCCCCTGTGCTCAAGACATGACTGGAACCAGTGGTGAGGACTGGATGATTAGGAGACTGGAAAGTGAATCTTTGGCATCTAAAAGAGTTACGTTGGATTTTTTTAAGGAAACAGATGATAAACACACTAGGGTAATAAACAGGTGAGGAAAGAACCTTTAAAAACAAAGGACAATGTTGACACCAGAACAGACGTAAGCTGACCAGGAACACAACCAGACTGGAAGCTGGTAGACATCTTTGAATCACCAAAGATGGGCAGGGAATGAGTACCCTAACTTACTTTGAGAAAATTAGAAAATTCAGAAGAAGCTAAGCTTCAGGTTGTCTAACAACAGGAGACTCCTTCTGTGCCTTGGTGTTAAGGCTCTTTAAGGTTCAGATCTGAAAAAGAAGTCTCAGGTGGTGAAATTTTGCATGACCCCTGGAACAGCTGCACTAGTGATTTCCCTCTGTAGGACTGAAATGCTGTTCTCTCCCAGTCTGAGCTTTTCATTTTTATTATGCAATGTTGAGCCATTTCTAAGACAAACAAAAAGTGCCCAAATAAATTTGTGTTACTGTGTTCAACCAAAAGCACAATACCTAAAGGCAAATGAACATCATTCAGTGACATTCCTACAAAATAAGATTTAATTATCTAGAACTGGATGTTGTCATTTTGCTAAGAAGCTTCCAGTGAAGCAATTTGACTTTTGGCAGTCCTTTTCATTTGTATTAGTCATTTTATCTTACAGCTCATATAGAACTATGTTAAGTTGAATGAAATGAGAAGAGAGATGGTATCCATCCACTGAGAATATTGCTTTTTTAATTGAAGTATTTGTTTTAATTTCAAGTAGTCTTCCACTCTTCATTTCAATATGCTACTCATAAAAATTATATATTGTTTAAATTCATTAGGTGGGATTTAAAAGTCATTTGATCGTATGTGTCAGCATATTTACATATAAATATAATAAAATTTAAAACCTACATAGATTTTGTGCTTTCACTGTTTGCATAATGGGATAATATCACTCTCAATTTTTAATTAGGTGGGCTTGATAAATAAAGTACTTTTTGTAAAACCCTTCTTTTAATTTGAAATTGCTCTATTTCTTTGCAAATTATGTTCAATAGGTTTTGACCTTATTTTCATTTTTAAAGTTTTAATTCAAAATTGTGAAAATCTTTTAGAATTTTTTCCTTCAATTGGATGGGGAATTAGGGTTTTGAACATTGGCTCTTGGCCTACTTGTTTAGCTTAAACATTGAAAATAAAGGCTTTAATTTTAAAGAAGAAATGAAAAATGCTGTTTTTCAAGGACAGTACTGTTTTCAACTGTTTTCAATCAGCACTGCCTCTTTTCTAACACTTGGAATGTGAGATATTAAAAAGGAGGAAAGGAACTCAAAAACTTTTACAGCCCGATGTTATTTTCCAAATCATCAAAGCCAGAAAGAGTAGGAAGGAGGGTAGAAGTAGGTTCTTCTATTCTATTTTCTACCCTGTGATGAAAATCATTCTTTACAATAGACAATTATTAGATGGTGATTTCTTCTATGGAAATTACCATAGGGGAAAAAAAAAAGTCTGTTTTCCAGGCAGCTTGTGAACATCTTATTAGATTACGATTACAAACAAAGAGAAAAAAACAAAGTGCAAAGTGCTGTGCATAAATACAGTAGCAATGCTTCCATAACACTGCTGGAATAAAAACAGTGTGGAAAATTACTGTTCATGAAGGATTCCATACTCCAGTTCCTGAAGGCAGAAGTCTTTGGCCAGCTGACTGCACAGCAGGAGCTGAAACGCCACACCAGCATCTCGGCTTGTAGCACCCCCGTCCTGAGGTCACCCTCTTTTTGTCAGTGAGACTGTCCAAACAGCCCCTGGCCTCTGCCAAACTGCTGACCATAGGATTACTGTCAGGATGCTTTTCATCATGCAGAAAGCTTCCCACAGGCCTGAGGTCATTTCAAAGAGGAGCATTAGTAGCTATCAGATACCACCCCCTTTCCTTGTGACCTGGCCACTTTGTAATATGAGTAGATTAAACAGCACCTGGGAATTAAGGGATGTTTTAGAATAATGTTAAGATGAGGCTTGAAAGAAACAAGGCAAGGCAGAAAACACAGAAATAAGATAAAAGTGAGGAGCTGAAGAGATTAAATAAAAAAAAGTAATTCAGAGAGAGATATCAAGATACTACTATGATTCACAAGAGGAAAATACTAATCTTGTTTCCTCTCTAGCCCCTTTTCAAAATTTTCACAGAAAGGTAGGGAAAGAGAAATATAAAGTATTCCTGAATGGAGAACCCATGTTTTACAGTTTTACAGTCACACGTCAAGACTGGTTTTCAGACCTAAACTCATATAGGGTAAATAAATATCAAATCTTATTATATCTTCTTATCTTATCATATCTTCCATGTAATTTCACATATCATTCGAGCTGACAATCTCCTAGGACCAGACCCAGCCTAAGGATTTTCAGTTCAGGATTGACTTCTGTCAAAATTTGCAAGAAGCTAATCTGAACCTGTCTAGGCAACGGAACACACAGGTCTGCAGATGGATAAGGTAAGAAAGATCCTGCACAGAGGCAAAAATGCATGTTTTTAAATAGTTCTGCATAGCTATCCAGTGCCAGTAAGTTACTGAGTTGAAAGATCCGATTTCTCCTACCATAATAGTCACTTTTTCTCCCCTGGAAATGGATAACTTCTAAACTGGTGCCTACAATTTTACCATTCAAAGCTCCTCCAGAAATGCAACTCTTGGTTTCAGGCAAGATGCATTAAAATTGGATTAGCCCTTTGTAAGTTTCAACTTACAACAATACAATAAACTGAAAACTATAATGTTTCAAGAGTTATTTAATGAGCCATGTGTTTCCTTGCACAATGAGGAACCAATTTCCATCACTGCAGTAAGCAATAAGAGCTGTAATCATTTTAGCCCTCCAATTTTAATCTGTCACTCCATGCAAATGACAGTCCTGAGAATTGAGCTGAACTGTACAACTGGAGTGATAGTGATTTAAGAAAAATCAACTGAGGACAGCCACTGAGATCTAGAATTCAGCATAATTAATCTTTAAATTACTGAGGAAATTGAATATTGACAAGAGATAATAAGAATTATATTTTATTAAGAGTAGAGGTATCATGAACTATGCAGCATACAGTTTCAAGAGGTCAGTTCCCCACAGGACAAACCTATTCCCAGTTCTAAAAAGTGTTCAAATATCTTTGTTATAGTAGAGAATGAAGATTTATTTCAGCCTTTCAGCTTTAAAGAAAGCCTTAGTCTGAACTGCTCAGCTACACTTTATCTTTACAAAGGAGCTTGAAAAGATACGATTTCCTGCATGTTAGCTCCACTTCAGCTTCCCTCTTCCTCTGCACTCCTGAATGACTGCTGGTGATACACACATGCAATATGTGCCTGAGAGTCCAGGGAATTTCAATATTGTTTGAGGGAGAACTGTCATTCAAGTTATTACTCTAGAGGACCACAAATCTCTATTGTTGAGTTCTAATTTCAGACATCAACCCTCTGTCTTTGTAAAGCCATATAAGCATGGCTGTCTCTGTGCTAGCTTCTATGGAGGAAATCTTCCAGTAAAAAGCAGAGATTCACAACAACTGGGAAAATAAATAATCACATGTTTTGCCACACATATCTAGGACAAGGCTAATGTGTTTGCTGTGCTATCAGGATATGCCAGTAATGAATAAATGTGATGGTAGGATCTCTCCTAAAATCACACTTTTGAAACTCTTGAAAATTCATGTGCAAGGAGTTGGGAGAGCAAAACCAGAAATGCAGATATAGTCATGCTGAGATAAAAGTGGAACCCATGTGAATGTACTCTCATCAAGAGAAAACAACAGTAGCCTCAGTTCACATCACATGGATACCCACAGAGAAAAGAACTCAACCCTGTCTGGAATGCAGAGTCCAGTGCTGGGCTTCCCAGTACAAAGCAGACAGAGGGCCAGGAAGAAGACTCAGGGACTGAAGTATCTCTCATATGGATAGAGACTGAGAGAGCTGGGAATGCCCAGCATGGAGGAGAGAAAACTCAGGGGAATTTCAGCAATGTACATAAAGACCTGAAGGGAGGGTGTAAGAAGCTGGAGCCAGGCTCTTTTCAGTGGTGCCCAGTGATAGAATCAGAGGCAACAAACTGAAACACAGAAGGGTCCTTCTGAACATAAGGAAACCATATAAGAACACACAGTTCTAAAGAAGTTAGACACAGATGAAAAATCACTGACATTGTCTTTTTACATGGTGTTTTTCAAACAACTTACCAAAGTTGTGCTATTTTTGAAATTCCTAACCAGCAGAAGTAACCAGTGTGATGATAGAATCCTCAAAGGCAACTAAAAAAATATTTTTTAGTAGATGTTAATATTTACTGTATGCAAGTTACTCAAACTTCTTGGCTTGGCTGAGGTCACTCATCTTAACAAGTAACTGTCAAAAATGTGCTTGGCTTTCTCCACCTAAACGAAGGCTTGCCTTACTTGCAAACCCTGACATTTCATGCATCAAACTCTCTGAACCAGGATTACAAAAGGTAGCCACTGCCAAGCTGTCTGAGCAACACTGAACAAGTTCAGTTTCCAAAGGCTGGGAATGAGCTGCCTCCCCTGTTCTGGCACCCATCAGTGAGCCCACCATTTCAGAAACGTCAGAAGGAACACAGGCAGCTCACAGACCAGAGAAAGTCAGCAATAGTCAATTAACTCCATTCATTAATGACATCTCTAGGAAAGAAGTTCAATTTCCATTTTGAAACTGACAGTTTGCTGCTCTGCTCTTAGCTCAAACAACATAACAAAGGATGGTTGCATCTGAAAGTATGCCTTTTTTCTAAACATAGCATTATTTACAAAGATATTGCTTTTGCATATGTAATGTCTTCAGATGTTTATAACTAGAGACTGCAAAATGCTTATTGCTCTACTGCTAAAACCTGATTCAAATTGTAACATGTTAAGTGCAATGCAATACACTAGACTAGCGTAACCTACTTTTTGCAGGAAGCATAAGAATGTATGCAAAAAATCCTCCTTCCCTCACCTTCCATTCTGCTTCTCTGACTTAGCCACATTCCGATTTGCTCTTCCACATGCTCTTCTACAGCACGGCTTAAATTTTCTGCTTTCCTCCGCTCCTGCTGCTGCAGTGCTGGTGGCTGATGCTAACCAGAGAATTAAATCCCCAGCACAGGGATGATGGCATATGGCATGCGTGAGTGGGCTTAATGGAAGGCAGAGAGGCCCTGCTGGCTGTCTCCTGCCCCCCCTCCACCAGCCCCACACGGGGCTCTGTGCCGCGCTCTCCGGCACATCCCCGCTATCAGTGCCACCGCCACGCGGCTCTCGCCCGCGCCGCTCGTGCTGCTGCCCTGAAGGCCCCTGCTTCAGTGAGAACATTATTAAACACTGAACAGCAAACAAGCTTCTACCCCTGCTTAGCTGAACAGTCAGGAGTCACTCCTCAGCAACACAGGACATGCTGAAACAAAGTCAGAGTCAATGCTGATACAAGCACATGTGGCCTCTTCCAACCCATCCATTCACAAATGGATGCTGTTGTTGAGACCATGTCACAAAGCTCTTGCACCTGTACAAATAAAATAGTTTAAGCAAGCAAAATCTTCTGTTAGGTATTAAAAAGTGTGGGGTCACAGCAGGCTGTAGATACAGACTCAAAACGTAACACATTTTCTACACGTAAGACATCTTCAATTGCCGATGAACAGAATTGCATTGAAATCTAAAAGGAACGTGTCAGAATGCATGTGTGTCCGTGTACAAAAATAATTATGCCTCAAACAGCAAATTACTCTCTAAAAAATTATTAACATGGATAATTTGGCAATTTCCAGTAGCCTATTCACTTTAACATAGATTTAAGAGCTCAAACTATCAACATAGGACAAAAAAGGCATTTCCTGTCTAGGAACCAGAATCAGTTTTTCATGCCCTACTAGTAGATCAATTATCTATTAGAGCTGCTGCTGCTTGACTTTTAATCCACTTTAGTTCACAGACCTTAAACAAATCTGGTGTTACCATATTAAAAAGGAAAAGCACTAAAATAAGTTACACATAAACAAAAAGGAAAACAGATGAGAGACCAGTTAATCATTGAGATGCTGGCAGTGAGGAGACAGGCTGCCTACTGCCAGCACACAGGGAAATAAGAAATACACCAATAAATCATTTAAATTTTCTTAAATGTAATTCAATACAACCTGGAATAACCGTATGATAATCTTTTTTTGTTAACCTCAGTTATGGCAACTCAGACAAAGAAATTTGCTGATGTGTATATTTGTGTACAGTGGAGTACTACAGACCTATAATACCTGTTCTCATCCTGAATAAGCAGCATTTTGAGCCACATTCTGGATATCAGACACCAGCTGTATGCTTAGCCATTTAAAGATCCTGACTGTGTATTTACTGAAGCAGATAATTTAAAGCAGTACTTCAGTCAGCTCTGCTCATTTTGGAGCCTGGCTGATAAATCCTCATGTGTAACTGAAGCATTAAAAAATCTTCCATTTTTTGAGCCCAAATTCCTGCATCATCGTATCCACTACAGTCTTTCAGCACCGAAATTAAGGAAAGCATTAATGTTTACATGTTCTGTGACAGGAACACAGCAGCTAAATCTCTGCCAATGTACAAAATGCAAAGGCTACCTTAGAATTTGAGTTCACTGCACGGAGGGAGGGAAGGAAGGTAGATGTAAAAAAAAAAATAAAAAGGCAGAGGGGCTATTATCTCAGAATTCTTGCTAGCTATTGCTACTGCCGTAGGAGCTGTAGTTTAAGTGCTCTAAGCTTCCATTTCCTTACACTGTTATTTAGTTGAAATTTTTTTCCTACAGTGCAAAACAATCTCTCCTGGAGACAGGAACAGATACAGCCTAGAGGTAAATGAGGATATGAGGTGTCTGAATGCTCCACTCAATGCTGGCAGCTTTCCCAAAATTAAACACTTCAATTTTGACCCATTTGACACTTTTAAAATAAATTTAAAAATCTCTAGAAGGGAGACATTTTACATAAATATTTTCTTTTAGTCATTATGGAAAATTTGTGATTCTTCTTAGGCTTTAGAGTAAAAGGTTATAATGTTTCTGTTTAAATTTTTAAAAGAACTATAGCCTTTTTTTTTGTAGATAAGAATGCAGCATCTTGGAGCTATTCTAACAGATTTCATTCTGCTATTTGCTGTGATCATACACACAAGCTTACACCAGGACAAGAAATTGAATTTCATCCAGATCTGATGTGGAGAGTTATGTGATGAAATAAATCAAAGACAAGCACAATCCTGTGTGTCCCAAGACACCCTCAAGTATTCAAACAGATTGCTTGGCTATTTTAAGCTGTCACACTGCTGCAAATTCCATCTCCTAGTCCTGTGACTGTGACAGACCTCACCTGCAAAGTGAGGCCACGCAGAATGACCTCCAGGTGGAACCCAAAGTGATGCCCAGAAGTTGTTGGCACTTTAGTAATTGGTTCTTCTCCTCCAGCTCAACTTTGTCCCAGAGTTCCAGCACAACTGAACAGCTGGAGTGCTCACTGAAGCTACCAGCTTTCAGCAGGAAAAAAGTAAAGATTCTTGACCAGTTCTGGGTGTATGAAGTCCCTGGTGCCATTGTAGATGGGGGAGCATTAACCTCAATGACTTGGTCAAATAACAACTCGAGGAATCTCATTCTGCCTATCTGAACCCTTTCTATACTCTCAGCTGGCTCCAGCATTTTAACAGCAGCATTCACCTGTCTCAGTGTGTCATCAAGAACTGGAAAACACTTCACACAACAACTTATCTGATGTAAGATGTAATGGTGTCATCACTGTGAATGTTATAAGAGTTTATAGCAAGTGGGTCTGATGAGCTCGACTAACTCTGTGACATTCCAGTCCTGCTCCACCAGCCTGCAGGGGTGAGTGCAGGTTCACCTAAGCTCTCCAAAGCAATGTTCTCCACATACAGCTCACTCACTCGAACTCGCTGCTGACTGGCAGTAGTTTGATTGTATCAGGTGTACTCCATCATTTCTGACTACAGAGACTGGCCTTTGCCTAATAAAATATACCATAAGAAATACCAAGATACACAAAATAACATTCTACAAAATCCCAAGCATCATCTATACCACACAATTAAAGGCACCCAGAAACATTCATGGAGGAGAAACTCAGTTATCTATACTGTGAAACAGATAGAGTAAGTTATAGCCACCATCCCTCTCCCAAACAATTTGGAAGGCAAACAGAAGTCAAGCGCCATTTCCAAAATGACATTTGAAAATAGCTATTTGCATAGGTTAACAAAAATATCAATAGTTAGGACACAGACACAACAGCAGAAGGGAGCAGCCCTGGGCATGTCTCTTTCATTAGTACATAGTTATACTCTCTTAGAGATGTTGTCCACTGGCAGCTGCACATTATAAACCAGCAAGAAACTCAGGAAAACATAAAGCAATTTTAACTTATTTTGCCTCATACAAAACAAACATATTCACTTTCAAACATTAGCTATGGATTTTTTAAAATTCTATTCATTACACAGATTAAACCTTTTAAACATAATTAATTAAACAGAGTGGCTACTCAAGCACTATGAGTTCCATTGTGTAAATACATGTTAAGGAGTTCTGAGAGATGTTTTTGTCCACTACGATGACCTCTACTGAATAGCTTTTTTTTACAAAAATCAGTATCTGTTCATATCATCTCTGATGAAAGTTTTATTGTCCATATCCTGTATAGGCTGAAATGGTGACTAGAAATGGCTGCAAGATATAATCAGCTCTCCATGCAAAATATGCAGCACTATTATTTTCTTAGCCATCAGGTCTTCAGCATCATTCAGTTCCTTTTCAACAGCACTGAGAAATGTATTATCATTAATATTTAAGATAAGTTATAATTAATTAATTAAGTTCTGTCCATATTCCAATTAATTCATAAGGTAACTCAAAGGTTTCAACCAAGAACCCAACATTTGGTAAATGGGGAAAGTGAGGGAGAAGAGCCCAGATCTGAATATCAGACACGAGTGAAGGACATCAGAGCTCACTGATCAGCAGATCTAGTGAGGGATTTTGGAGAAGCTCAATTACAGCAACTTAACTGCTGTCTCTGAGGAGCTGGACTCTGCATCAGGTGAGAATCAAGTCCAGTCTTAGTACAACGGACAAATCCAAAATAAATAAAATCCACATGCAAGGTTGTAAATGTTGATGATGAATACTATTTCTGATAGTCTTAAAGAGCAATTCATCTGGGATACATGATTCTCCTTTTTCAAAACAACGTACCTGTCTGAAAACAGTTCTCCGTTACTGAGTATATAGTGAATGGTTTTTCCATGTAAGAGGCTTCATATGCATTTAATAAAAACAACTTATTCCCTGTCATCAGTAGGGTGAACAGCACGACCCCAGTGGGAATAGGAGCTAGATTAACAGACAAACTGAATTCATAGTAAATAAAAAATGTGAGCAAGACCTGTGCATGAGCTTGCATTTCACAGAGAAAAAAAAATATTTACAAGCCTTTTATACTTTTGAAATAAAACTCTCCCTCACTGTGTTGGTTTTCTTTGACGTTAACAAAAGTACAGATGTAGATGTGCTTGCAAAAAAATTAATTATCTTTTCTACAACACTATTGTTAAGTAAGTGTTGACAGATTAATATAACTCAGCATCAGTGCAAAGACCTTACAGTGTGTATTCCAATAGAGTACAAAATTTATAAAATAGATGCATTGTTGCATGATCAGTAGGCTGTATATTGTTTTATATAATCCAAACAAGCTATAATTCTTCCCTGATCCATACCTATCATACTGGCATTTGCTTTTCAGTACTACACAAAGCAATAACAAGTACAGATGCTATTTACTATCAAAGCATGTGCACAAGTATGTGCATCATCTACAACTTCTGCAGATGAAAAGTATTCCCAGCGACGATCATACTGTGTTGCCCTGGACATGGCTTCCAGCCAGGTAGGGAAAATATTTTCTCTTCAAATGAGAGTCCTGAAATAGTGCCTGAAGCAAGAATCAAACCAGAACTCAAAATTTTGAAATTCAAGCAAGTAATGCTCTGTCCAACCTGGCAGAGCTAGCTTTGTTCAAATCCACATCAAATTGACACCAGCTCTGATGATCTCCATGGACAGGCAACTGCTGCCAACTCTCCAAAGCTGCAGGGCTTTGGAAGCGCAGGAGGCTGCACCAGAGCTTGCAAGAGTATGAAGATGGGCACAGGGAATAAAGAGAAAATATAAAGACACAGAAAGACACCAGCATCATGGATGGGAAAGTTTGGACCTCCTGTAGTGCATCTCGTCTAGCTCAGGAGGAAATAGGGCTTGGATGAGTTTAGATGAAAGCCACCTGCACACTCACTGCAGGTAACCACTGAGCCTTTTCTGCAAGGATGGAGAGCAGCATTCATTACTTTAAGTGTGTTAACTAGAAATTTGATTGTTAAAACTAATTAAAGATATTTAAAAGCTGTGTTTGACTTGCTGTTATGTAACACTAATGGAAATTAGATCTATTTTAGGACTCTAAAAATGAGGGCAAAACAAATGGCACACACAAACATGATCCTCTATCCCCAAGTCCCATTTCACAGTCTGGACACCTCCCAGCCTCAACACACTCACCTGTTACCTGGGAAACAAAGTGGAAATTTGACTTTCCAGCACCAGCTCCTCTAACTCTCTGCCTAATGACATTTTCTTGCAGTGACAGCTCCTATTTTCACCCTTCCTGCTCCTTCTCATTAACATATAAATGCATTACAGTACATTTCATTCTAAAAAAACTTGCTGTTCATCCCATTTCTATTTTACAGTTAATGCTCAAGAAACAGGATGCCCTCAGTTGCTGCATTATCCATCCTCTCTGCCTTCTCTCCAGTCTCCCTGATCCATGTCAACTGTCTTCCCCAGGTTTCAGTGATGTGGGTCACCTTTCACCATCCCACAGACTTCAGCACTTACTCCATGCTCACTTCACAGTGACACCATCCCTAAAGTACTTCCTTTTCCTAGGAGCATTTCAGTGTTATTCCTGTGTCAATACACATACAGCCTCAACCGAGCCTCCCATTGCTAAGCCTCACCCATCATTATCACTTGTCTGAAAGCTCACTAACAGCATCAAGATCAAGTTCACTCCGTTTTTATTTTTTCTGCTGTTGCAGCAATCCTCACAGTGCAGTCAGCCAGCACACTCACAGCCCTGGGTTTCTCTGTAAACTCCTGTTCTCCTCTAACACCACAGTGTCTGCAAGACCAACACTTACCACGTCTTTCCACATCCAGTGTTGTGGGGAAGCTGACTCTGCTATCTTTAATATCCTACTGCCACATTTTGTGCTGCCTAAAAGTTATTCTAAGGCCTGAGGGGTTTTTTAATCCATATGGGTTTAATGAGCCCAGAGCTGTGAATTTCAGTCCATGTTGAAAGGATCAAACCCGAGAGAGAAAGGACACATCACCCACCTAATAAAAGCAAAAAGGAAAACCAGGCTGACACTATTTGGATGACCAGATTTGTGATCTGTGTGAATCCTGACTGAATTCCTTTCTAAGTTTTTATTTTGTGTTGAAAAGAAAATGAAGGTTCTGAATAAGGAGAGGTGAGAGAAGTAAGCAGCGCCTGGCCCAATATGATGCACTAATAGCAAAAACATTCATTTTGAAACCATCTGCTTTGGAATAAAACATGCCTCCTGCAATATAACATGTGAGTCAAAGCAGATCATGCCTGGGCTTGGCTACAGAGCGTGGAACCAAGCAAGTCATCCCAAACCAACCCCCGCTGGACGGCGACTGACGCAAGGTCAGGAATGCCAAACACAAGGCTGGAGAGCGCGCCAGGGCCCCGCTCGCTCCATCCGGCCCTGCCTCAGGAAGAGGGACAGATGGTGCCAGTGACTCAGAAGAACGCCAAAAGGCTCTCATCTCGCAGCAATAACCTATGTCCCAGTCCTCTGACAGCCTGTCATCCAAGCAAAATTTTTTTTCAAGATATTTTTCAAGGACATAAGTGTGAACTTGATGCTGGTAGGAAAACACAACAGAGTGCTCTCACAGAGAACTTCTCTTTTTTGCAACCTGGGCAAAGATAATTCTCTTCTCCAGTTTCACCTGTGTGAGAAGGCAGGGCATTGGGTAATAATGCCTAGCAACATAAATTACAACTTAGTGTACTTCTTGTGACTAACTTTAAATTGCCGAAAACCTTTCCAGGAACAAAAATCCTCAGGGAAAGCATAAAAGATTTGTAAGCAAGACTTCACAACCTTAAAGGAAATCAATCCCAACTTTAAAATCTGTAAAAAAACCCCAACCAACAAACCATATCCTCCAGATTCCGCTTTTTTATTTTCTGGTGGTTTTTTTCCAATTACTCCATTTGCAAACTAGAATAAAGCAGTTGTAGGTCTGTTTCCTGTCTATTTTTTTTTTTCCATTTACAAAGTGCAAATTTACGGATTCCCATAATTTCTACTGTGGGAAACAATGCTATTGCTATTGTACTTCTTTTCTCCAAAAGCAGGCACAGGGGAAGCACTGTAGGATGGGGGCAAAAAGCTACCCTGTCATTTCATTTAAGTGCAGCTAACAAGTAATTTGCAAGTTCACATAAGCTAACAAGAATTTGCTAATTCCCATATGAAGCTATTTTGGGAAAGAGAAGTTCCTTAAACACAACAATCTCTTCTGAGGGTGAAAAACACAGGCACCTGTGTAAACAATAAGATTTGTCCCATGAGAATCCCCAAAGGAAAAATGTAAACATATCTAGAGAGAGAAAATTTGACAGACGTAAATGAACTGAGTTTCATTGTACTGATGACTAATTAAGTCAGACACAGTGCCTTCTGATATTTCCTATAAGTTTTTTAAGTAATAAAGGAAACTTCTGAAAACTTCTACTGTATCATTCTGTGTGTCTTGGCCCCCTCTACAACAACAAGCACTGGCTCAACATCTGGTTCCACACAGGAGGCAGGACTGATTTAGGACAAACAGAACAGGACAGAGCTTTGCATTGGTAGACCAAGACCTGGGCAGAAATGAACTACTGAGAAGTCCTGTGCCAGTAACAGCTCCTATGATAGCATTCTTACAGGCACAGTGCTCTAATGACATAAGCACATTAAGCTTCACTGGAAAGAATAATTTTCTCCTATTAGACAAAATAGCACAGAATGAGACAATTACATATTGGCCCAAAGTGCTATTTTGGGGAGCTGTTCCACAATGAAAGTTTTATATTGCACCTTTATGTCCCTTACTACACGGGTACTTCTACTCTTCCAGTCTCAGCTCAGTACACCAAACACTTGGGGGCTTGTCAGTAACAACTCAATTTCCATTAGCCCTCCCAATCCAGAGCTGTTTTCAAAAGACCCACCCTGCTTCACATGGGCCCTGAAGTACATGGATCCTACTTCATGGGTCCTGAAGTACTCTGCCCTCTGTCCCATTCTTTTTTTCCCCATGTGTCAATCTGAGCAGGAGTTCACACATCACCTCTGTGCTGGTAGCTCACATGGAGATATCCCCAGTGCCCTTCAGAACAATAACTCAAGTTTGTACTGTGTTGCTCTAAGAAATGTCCAGCTAAAACCCAGTGTAGCAAGAAAAAGAGGTTCTAAACCTGCCAGCCTTCCCTCCATTCTCAAACCCTGCACATGACAGAGCTGAGTCATTAATCATATTCAGGCTCTGTTGTATTTGATTTCAGCTGCTCTCAAGCCCCACACATCTCCCCTCTGCTTACATTCTGCAAATTCTCCTTGTGTGGTGCTGCAAGAGTAAGGGGGTGAAAGTGTGCTTACCAAAGCATCAGATTATCTTTTCTTTCCAAAAACACAGAAGTGTGGCTTTCCTGTTTCTCAGGGAAGACATCAGTGCTGCAGATGCTCGTTTTTTCATCTCAGCCCTCATGTCTGCTTTCCTAGCCTGTGATTTAATGAAAGATTAAAGACTAGCTTATGAAAGTTCACCACGGCAACTGCTGATGTCATTGGGAGCTGGATTCCCAGTCAGAGCTTAAAGGAAGATGAGGACCATATTGATAATTGACAATATTTCTGACATTATTCATCTGCCTAATTAAGCCACAACTCCATGCCACTGCATATGCTCAAAACTGAATGAACAGAAGATGCAGCACCATTAATATGCTTAGCTATTGGTGCTACATAAAATTAGCCCACAGAAATTAACTGTTCATGGAAGATGTAGATTATTTCCTCCTTTCTTATGAAGAAGCAGGAAAACAGAATTATTCATGCATCTACTTCATGATACCATGCCTTCAATAACCCTACTGGAAAAAGGTGTGTGCATTCTTCCTCAAAAAGTGAACCTAAATTCTGCATCCTACACGCTGTAAAACGAAGCAAGATTTTTTATTAATTTACTTACAAGCACATTCAAGCATTGAAAGAAAGGAGACACTCTGACAGCCTGGACAGCTTTGCTGGTAAACACTGTTGTGTTTGCCATCCTTTAGGTAAAACCTTTGTCTATGTACAAACACAAGAACAAAGAACACGTTCAAAGTAACCAAAGTGTACATATGTTTCCTCTCTGACTCTTTCTGAAACACATTATTGCTAAAATGCCTTCATGGTAGTTTATTTCTTGCTTCATCCTCCTACAGCAGCCCAAAAGCAATGCACTGATGGGCAGTCAGCCCACAACATGGAGGTACACCCAGTAAAGGAGAATCTGACATGAACCCCTAATTTTCAAGGGATGGCAAATAGGGAGCAGGATTTTAGCAGATTTCATGAGGAAAAAATGCCATTAGGGGAGGAAGCAAAGGTTGATTACACAGATTTAGGAAACACAATGAGTACGAACAGTTGTGCTTCATGAACCTAGTACGATTACATGTATTTTGATGACAGGAATGAGAATGGAGATAGACAGACCATCTTCTCCCTGCATTTAAGTGAAAGCCATGAGACATGGAACTGTGCCCAAGTGCTGGACACACAGCCAAGAGGCTCTGCAGTTCTCCTACACAGTGTAGCTGCCATCCTCATTACAAAAAAAGGGTAAGGTTGTCAAAGGAGAGCTCTTAAAAGAAGACATTTACAGTCCCCATACAAAACTAAAACAATCCACCAAGAAGATTTAATGGGACAGAGTATCAAGAGGATGAAGAAAAAAATACATAGTAAGGCTCACCTTACATGTAAGATGCTGCTTATTTTGGCTTCATTTGGCTACACCTTAAATCAAGAACACATATAGTCCAAGATGCTCACAGGGATCTTCAAATAAATTCATTCTTAACTGGCTTTCACACAGCTGTCTTTAAAGGCTTGTGTGCTACTTTCATTTGATACTGCATTGATTTTCTCTGAAGTTTCCTCCTACCATGGCTACCCTGATCAATTAGTGTGCTATAAATAGAGTAGTCAGATTCCTTTCACTGGTCTCATTAAATTGCACTCCTGCTGAATTTCTGTGGAGAACAGAATTGGATCATACTGATAGCGATAGTATGAAGACATCCTAATGTTTTCCAGAGAAAATCAATTGCTCAATATTCCTAACAAAATGTTTGAAAAGCATGACCCAATGGATCTCAGATAATGCCCAAAACATATGTCAAACCTTGCTTGCAGTTCTGTATCTCTAAACCACCAAAAAACAAAGGATGAGAAAATAAGTGGTTAAGAGGCTCAGGCAGCTTCTCACTGATACATAATCCCTCATCAATCACAACTGTTTAACTGCATCCCCTCTTAATGGAAACATGTTGCTGGAGGTATACAGTTAACCCATATAATTCTTCTGGAAAATGAACTAAGAACTTGAGGAAGAACACAGTCCCAGGGCATGCTTGGTGCCTGTCAAAGTCACCATTCAGTGGTGGTGTGCTCACTGACGAAAACTAGAGGGGAATGATAATATCTGGTGCTATGGTAAAGGTTAGTTATTGCAGCAAATGTGTGACAGCTATGATTTCAAAAATGGTAATCTTTATTTTCCAATAGTACATCAGTATAGCTTTTAAAAAAATTGTTTTAGAGTGGCATTTTACTCGAAGTGATTGATAACAGCCATAAAATAGGAAGTATAATTGTCTACTTTGAAACATTTCAAAATCTAAACTGAAGGGCAGTTTTTAGGTCTGTCTTCTGCCCAACACCTTGCTCTATCCTTACATAATTATCTTGTCTTTTCCTGACATCCTTAGTGTCCTCTTTTTCCCTCTGTTAAGCACTATCCTTCAAAACCTTTTCCATCTTCCTCGCCAAATGAATCTACATTTTCACCACATACCCTTCAGCAGGTTGGAAATCCCTATTGCAAAGGCTGGGTTTATAAGTGCACTTGAATTACTGCATGTATCCAGTGTTTCCACATGCACTCATTGTGTCTGGAGCATAATCCATGGGGTTTCTGTGTGAAGACCAGAAAGATCCACTGCAGATTTCAGAGGACTGGCTGTACCTTGCAAAGACCTTCTGAGGAGAATGCTGGAGGACTACCAGTACTTGGTGATTTGCCCTTTTTGCTCTTTATACTTTGCACGGTGGCCTTCAGCCAGAAGATGCAGTGCTCTAAATTATACTTTCAGTCAAATAGCTTAGCATGAGATGGAGGCACATCCCAACAAACTCAGAAGCTTCTGTAGGTAATAAGGCACATTCAGTGCAATGCCAGGTAAGAATAAATGAAAACTGCAGTAGAAACACACCTTTAGGGAGGCCCTCCCCTGAATCACAGCAGAATCACTTTCTCCTTCCAGAAAATGTTTTCAGTGGTGTAAGTGGCCAAGGGTTGAAATCCAGTTCTTCTCAGAAAGGAAGCCTTACCCCAAAAGATTTCAACAGCTATAAAGGATTCATGAGAACCAACTAAAAAGAGCAGAGAAATAACAAATACGTTTGAAAACACAATCTTTAATCAGTGATTAAAGATTGCATTTTCCAATGACACTGTGTGATATTAGAGTCAGTCCTATAAAACAAGGGACAGGAGTACATATTTCATAGTCAAAACCTGTGAGGGACAAGGTAAAATGTAACCCAAAATAACAAGCAAGCACCTTGGCATAGCCAGGACTGTGCTGGGGGAGATGCTGACATGAGGCTTTCTCAGTGTCAGGTGTTCAGTGTCAGGAATGAAGCTGATTTTTTTTGATTGAATGTAAATTTATTTTCCTCAAAAAGGACGATATTTTCAGCCATCTTGGATTTCAGTCCATATCCATGTTTGGATGTTCATTATGTGTAAACAAAACATTACTACCCAATCCTTTTCCTTACAGAAAACACTGGAAAAGCACTATTTTTATAATACACATAATAAAAAGAGATGTTTTTTCAGAACATATTCTGATATTTGCAAAATATGCAGGAAAAGACTACAGAAATGATTTTTGGAGAAGCCAGCTTTTTTTTACAGTATATTATCCACAGTGAAGTATGATATTTTAGAAAAAAAGTTAATACTTAATTGTTTCTTCAGAAATAAAATTTTCTTAATTTATTATATACCTAAACTTCCAGCTCCTGAACTACTTTAAATCACTACCAAAGTATAATTTATTCAAACAGTTATGCCTATTAAAACACACAAAAATTGAATTTTCTAAATTGTTTTATGATTAGGAAACATGAGATGAGAGAAACCATCACCAGCCATATAATTTCACATTTTTATGGTGCTTCCCTCAGAGAAGTTTCCCACAGTTGTTTTTAAACATTAGTGAATTATGACAGCATTGTTCTTCCTGCACAGAAATCACTTATAAACAAAGTAAAAATTTTCTTATAACCAAAGGCAAATTTTATTAATATAAAATAATTGTCAAAGGAGGTAAAGCCTTGTTAAGGAATATAAACCAAAACCACAAAATAATACATTGTATTGTTTTGTGGATGGAGCACAGTAAGACTTTGCTGGCACCATATGCAGGGGCAGTATGTGCAGTAGACAGTAACATAAAGACAACTGTGCACAGCCTAATAAAATCAAAAGGGATTTATTAGCATCATGGAAGATAAAGGTTACACTGGTTTCAGAAAATAATTACAAAATGATCCAGTGTATACTTTTGAGATAAATGTGAAAGATGCATATATAAAATGGATTGACAACACAGGTAAATTGAACACCATAAAAATAGATATAGGCTCTACAAATAAAGAGAATCCCACTGACTTTCACATCTCACCATCTCCAATGCCAAACAAGTCAGAAGAAACATCTCCAGGTCCTGATTCCAAATCACTGCAGATACGTACTCATCAAAACAATTCCTTTCTATGGGTTATGGAGAGTCACATACCAATTCCTGCTTTGGACCCAACAGCACACGGTGAAATAGGAAAGGGTTTTATAGGAGTTGACATTTCGAAATAGAAAAATTAGGATTAATGCCGAGAGGAAATCTGAAGAGCAAGAAGTCATAGAGAGGTTTCCAAAGAATGTGCCAGACCTGCCTTGGAGCTTTTAAATTAAACTGTGAAAAGCACTAGAAAATATAATGCACAGAATAATCTTGCCTTAGCAGGAAGGTGACCTATGATCTTAAAACATGTCTTCTGTCTCCAACATTACAATTTAGAACAAATTAGTTTTATTTCTGAGTGACCTTACAAGGAAGACTACTATTTGTTCCCTTTATGGCCTTAAGATACTGAAGACAAGAGAAATATTTAGACCTTGACTGAGAAAAATCACTTTCGAAAATAAATAGATATTTTGAAGCTGAGGAAAGGTTATAAGCATATAGTTGTTAAACTGTGATCTACCAGAGACAACAGAAAGTCATTCACAGTGACAAGAATTAATTGCCTATACTGAATTTGTGCTACAAGCCCGTCATGTTTGTGTCACCTTAGTGTTGTATTAGTTTCTCAGCCTTATCAGAGCAATTTAGTCACTCTCTTTAGTTAATACAGATAAATTTTTTTTTTAGTTTACTGATAAAGAGAAGAAAAACAGAAAATGGGATAACTTTTAGCAAAAGCTCAATAAAGAAGCATGAATGAGTCTCTTCTATTTTCTTTCTCTCAAGAGGCAATAATTTTATTTGGGTGTTTTTCTCTGTTGACAGAACTGATGGGAAAATGTCAACTACGAGCATTTTTTATTGGTTTCTACACTAACCACCTTGTTGAGTAGAAGAAAACATCATATTCAAAAAAAAATCTTCTTTTTCTAGATCATTCCAGTAAATATCCTCAGAAGCTCTCGATGTCTCCTGCCTGGTCCCATGGGCACCAAATCACGAGTACCAGGCAGGCCAGCTCTGGTGTGAAGAACAAAAAGGAGAGCTTCCTTGACAGCCTGGTGTCTAGAGGACTCACTTGGTATGTGAACTGATCAGCACTAACTCTCCAGTGCTACACTCATGGCTGGTATGGAGAGCAATGGGAACATTGGTTAAAAGAAGATGTGGAGGTGGGAAATTTGAAGGTGATTGGAAGCCGGATGCGGAGAGCATTTGGCCAGTGAGATCACAAAAGGCTGAAATCTCCTAAGGAGTTTAAGATGAAGTTAATGTGCCATGCAGTCATCTATAGTGACTGAGGTTTTGGAGGATGCCATCAAAATAGAGACAAAGAAACCAAGTGAAGACTAGTACAAAGTAAGACAATGTCAGCAGGAATGGGTTGAGGAACTGAGGAGACAGCCGGACTGTGGCAAAGCCTGCTCAGAACAAAAAGGGCAGGAGGAATGAGGAGAAGAGTCTGTGCCAATTAGATCAAAGTGTCTGAACAAAAGCCAAGCTCCCCATAACTAATCATGCCTTGCTTACAGCAAATATCTGCAAACCACTGGCAAAGTGCCCTCTGTCTTTCCTGTTCAGGTTCACATGGAGGATGACAACCTACTGTAGGCAGATATTCCACTAGACCCAGTGGCAGTGTTTGGAGGGTGGATATTTAACTCCATCAATCCTCCTTGCAGTTTTCAGTAAGATACCACAGAGCAGGGTTCCTAAGGGGGAAAGGGGAGTTTAGTTTGGTGCTTCTTCTCATTTGTTTCAGAGGTGGCAGCCCACGTGGCATTATGTGCATTCAAAGAGAATCTAATGAGAAGCTCTTAATTTAGCCATGGCAGGACTCAGACTCCTGGCTTGGGGGCTCAAGATCAAGACTAGAGTCTTGAATCCTCCTGATCAAAAACAAATGTCAGCTGGACTCCAAATATGTAAAAAGTGACTGAATATCAGACCAAAACCTGTCACAGTGGGCACCCCAAATTAGAAAACATTTAACAGTAACCTTTCAGTGAAATTATTCTCAGCTGGAGATAGAAAAATGAAAAGAAAAAAGATGATGGTATCCCCTCATCTTAAAAGTGTGCTTGTGAGAATACATAAATCAACATTCCAAAGGCATTCAGCATTTTTTAATGACCATCATAAAAGATTCCAGCAAGTAAATTAATTATTCTGTCTTCAGATAACAGGTTAACAGCTGGAACCACACTGAATAATGGCTGTGTCTATGCAGACCTGCCTGCTTGTAGCTGAACTCGAGCTGTGGTCATAAAGTCCTTTCTCACCTAGCAGGTTAAGCCCATCCAGATTAGATGAGGAGGTAGAAATAACAATCACTTCCAGTCCACCCTGCTACTACAGTAAATTGCTGCTAAGCCTTTTTGCAGCCTTTTTACAAGCAAGGAAGACTGAGTGTAAGCAAACTCTTGAAAATAACAAGCTCTTAGGAAAAATATCCCATTTAACTGCTGTTGCTACAGAACATGAGGTGAACTGGTATGAAATTATGCTGTTTACAAGCACATCCTTTTGTTCTTTGGGAAGTCCTGGGCTCAGGGGACTCTAGCATTTACAAACTACTTAATTCTTTGAATAAAAAAATGATTGAAATAATTTACTAGATTTCCTGAATACAGAAGATACTCCCATTAAAAGCTTGACTCTGCTACTTTTTAAATATTCCCTTAAGCAATATAGAAAGTGTCAGAACCCTGTTCTCAGAAATTGGTGGAATATTCAAGCCCTGAATGAGAGAGGTTTATCTTTTCAAGTCTGGATGCAAAAACATTTAAAGCTCTGTCTTGTGGTTTGCAGCTCACTGCTGCTCACTGCTAGTACTGACTGTTCCTCCAGCTCATTATTAACAATCTTATGCACTGCACAGAGCATGTGACCATGTAATTATATGAAGTCAAGATACTGTTTTCAGAGGCATCCTTAGCTCTGGAAGTTCCTGTCTTAGTGGTCCTTGGCACTGCAGCATGCTGGTAGCATAGATGCTGTCCAGAACCACATGGTAAAATTTAAGCACTCTCTGTGCTTGTTGAACCAACCCTGATGTTCAGCAAGTTTCCTTGTAAGACACTGATAGAGTTCACACTCAGAGAAAATGGGAGTAGGAAGTCCTGTCACCTTCATCACCAGCCTGTTCATGGTCTGTGTCTGGTACTTGCACCTTGCACTGCTGCAGCAAATCTGCTTGGGGATATTGTTCTTACAGCTCACAAGAACAGCTGTGTGAAAGAGGTTTTTGAAAGTAATTGCAGCTGCAAGGATGCTGCCTTCATTTACTTTCTGGTTTGGTTTTATTTTTACAGGAGTGAATTTGTTTTAGCTTATGAAGCCTTCCTCTGTTACGAAAAAAAAAAAATAAAGGACACATTTAAAAGGCCTGCCTTGTCCCCCATAACACTATCACTGTTTCTTCCAAACATTCTTGTCCCAGAAGCAAGAGTCTTCTGTCTTCTGCGACAATTCTGACTTCCACATATGTTCAGCTCCCCATTTAAATGTGTATCATCTCTTTTCCACCAGCTTTTTAACTAGAGGAGAAGCATTCACATTCAGCCACCAATGACTTCACACGTTTGCAAAGCACTGGGATGTGCAGCCTGCCTGAGTGAAAACATGCATGAAAAAATCTGCCACTCATGCAACTACTATTATGCACTAAATAGAAATCAATATTTAAGAAGGAATTAGTGGTCCAGGATTTAGAATACTAAGTATCAGTTAATCAGTTAAAGTGATTCATGCATACCTATAGTGTTCCGTTTGGCAAAACTCAATTATGATTACCCCCCAAAGCTGTCTGTCAGAGTTAATAATAACCCTGACTTTCAATATAATTTTCAAATTGAATTTTCAGTCTTTGAAACTGTTCTTACCTGCCTTATGAAAACAATGCTGTCTGCATGATTAAAAAAAAAAAAAAAGTCTATATAGGGGTTTATGTAAAAAAGGACTATCACCAAGCAAATAATCATACCCTGAACATCCTCCCTCTTTCTGCCCAAGTGTTCTCAGCTAGGTGTTTTCGTAGCAGGGGTCAGGGTAGTGCTAGAAGCAGTAAAATGAGAGGCAGGTTTTCAGAATGGGGGAAGAAGGAGTAGAATATACAACATTTGACTTAATTATGCCTTACCAAAAGTCCACCTAGCCTCATATCCTGTCCTTAACAGAGGCCAAAAAAGAGAGCCTAGAGCAGCTACAACTTGGACAACATATGTGATTATTTCCATTCAGCATCCACCTCATCTCCAACTTTGTACAGCCTATGGAATTCTGAACTTTGATTTGGTTTTTATATATTTACTAATCCTCAGTTCATCTCTCTTTTCATTTTCCCCAAACACAACTAAAATTTAAATATCCAGAATTCCTCATGGCACAGAGTTCCACAAGTTAACCAGATGTTGTACAAAGGCGTCTTAGAAAGAGACAGGCCTCCTCCTAGGTGATGATTATGCCCATTTCTTAAAATTTAAATAACAAATTACATCTGCATCTTGTCCACTCTCTCCAGCCACCCATGATCTTGTTTGCATCCTGGTCTGACCTCATCAGGGACCCTGCTTTAAAGAAGAGACTAGATTTGCCAAGCTCCTGAGGTCTTTTCCAAGCTGAATTATCCTATGATTCCATGGTTTTATAGATTTCTGTACTTCACAGGTTTTTTCGTGGGTTTTTTTGTTGTTTTTTTTGGTTTTTGTTTTTTTTTTTTCATCCAGATTAATTCCAGCCAATTTAATTGTTCCTTATACAGAAACCTTTTGATATATTTTGGGTTTTTTGCTCAGCGTTCTTCACTGTCTATGGAAATTTAGGATTGGTTTTCTTCAGAGCTCCCAAAAGCTTCTCTCTTTTATGGGAAAAATAGCTGAAGCACACAGATTGCAAGCCACTACTGGTGAAGGAGGCAACATTTTGTAAAGTTTTTGAAAGAGACCTTATCAGGGCGCTCAGGTATTGAAGTAGGTTACACTGTAACACTCTCTGCTTTCAGGAACACAGCTGCTGAGTAACACGAGCTTCTTCACAAGCCCAAAATCAATTTGCTACAGAAATCAATGAATGGGCAAAAGTGGGCACTGAAGACTGGAACTCACAAACATCCACACACTGAATACACTAGGGAGAGTCAACACAAAGGCCTAAAGTTGAGGCATGTGTTTCAGCTCTCAAAAAATGTTTTTCTTCTGACTTTACACTAGAGAAGGTGTAGGAGCCCTAAGTGCAAATCCTCCTTCTCACTGATGAGGAGCAACAGGAGTGCCGTAGACACAAGCATCTGCAGGGAAGAGTGTTGTTCCTTTTCTCCAAAAGCACACAGCCAGTGTATGAGCTAGGACTGGAGCAGCAAGAGTCCCAGCTGAGTGCCCCCCACCTCCACATAAAGATTTCTTCTTGTCTAGCAAAACCATTTGTCCAACAAATCAGCACTGACCTCCACTGCACCAATTGTTTGGTACAGCACTGTACCACAGTGATGGGTGTGCTAGAATTTCCCATCAGATTACAGATAAGCACTGTCCTCTAAAATGCCATGATCAAAGGTCTCTTTTCCTGGAAACAGCTACCTAGGAAGTTTTTCTAATTTATGCAAGTAAATTTGGGGTATGATTCTTTTCACACTCCTGTTTAACACATATGCAGACAAAATATATACTGGAATTCATCTTCTTCTATACAGTAGAAAACTGTATATTTACTTATCTTGCTTTCAAAAGCAATTTCCTAAATATTCAGCCATTGTGAAAAGCCAAAAGCTTCCATAGCTGGTAAAGTCTTTGGCACATGCCATATTGAGAATTCTGCTCACTATGGAAGCTAAGCAAATACAATGCAAATTCAGTAGATTTCATTCAGAAGGCAAAGGGATTTGGCTAACATCAAATTCAGTGGTCACTAATCCCACTCTCACTGTCCCCTTCCGCCTAAGCAACACAAATATTTAAATTCTCCAAATAGTAAAGTTCAGCATCTTGAGCCCTGTTAAATCTTATAAGCCAAAGTAAATTTCATTTCTCTAATTAAATAGGAAGTATTTACAAAGATCATAAATAAACAGTGTGTGAGAGTTATTCTTGTTCTTTTTCATACTACCTGATTAAGCACTTTTTACTTTGACATCATTCAGAACAATGTTTTCGCTATGCACTTTCCTCCATAATAAAAGGCAGTCAAAAAATGATTTTTTTCTTCTCTCTTCTGGAGCATTTCATGCCCACTTTTGCAGTAAACAGCACTGAAGGCAGTGGGCACAAAATTATGCCATAGGTGCTGGCCACCATCAGACTTGGAATATTCAAAACTACAAAGCTGTGGGCATGGGTAAGTTAAGTAAGGCAAAGGAGAATGCAGTCTCAGTTTGATAAAGTTTGGTAGGTCACCTCTCACACTTTCAGATCCAATTATTCACTGCAGCTTTCCTTAAAATAACCATCTCTAAATAGCACCCAAGAAGAAACACCACCATTTGAAAACAAAGACTACTAAAGATTTTCTTCATGTTATAAACCAGAAAACAACGGCTAACTTTGAAAAAAGCACAAAAAGGAAACAACATTGAAAGCAATAAAAGGAAATGCAGGATGTCTAAAGCACAGGTCTTACTGCTGCCTTCCTTCTATGGTAGTTGGAGAACACTGAAATCACACTGTTGAATACGGAAACACAACAAAGTGAGAACTGAGATCTTTGTCTCATGTCACTACCCTTCTGTGTGCAATGACAGGCTGAATGCTAGTTGAGCCATTTCATCAGATCAAAACTCCATATTACTGCTATACAAGTTTCTTCAAAAATCTCACTATTACAGTGAAAAAAGTTCAAAGGTAAGGCTGTTATTTTGCTTTATAAGTAATAAAAATGTATAAATTATAGAAACATCACAGATGAGAAATACATGTCCTTCCAAAAGCACGGCACACTGCCACAGGAGTGTATTACAGACATGTTTTACATGGCAATTTAGACTTGTGCAGAAAACAGCTATTTTAACAATTTTAGTTTCTCATTTTAAGAAGAATAAAATGCCATAGGAAACAGATGTGAGTTATGCAGTATCCTTTTCACCACTGTTGCTGTGCCATGTAAAGTGCATTTACAATGAGCTGAAAAAAATTTAAATCACTGCATACTCAGTCCCAGAAGCTGCTGCTCAGATTAATCTTGACCCAGAAAAAGAGCCAAGCACATGCTGAACTTTGAGTAAATAAATAGTCTCAGCTAACTGTCCAATCACAGGGCCCCAGACTTTCATGACAAATGATGTAGAGCCTGTCTCCAAAAGAATCAACAAAAAAAAACACCCCAACCTGGTGTGGCAGCAGCAACCCCTATTTCATTAGCCCTTTGCATAATTGCAACAGAAACCGATTACTTCTAACTTCCCATTGCAGAAGCTACCATCTGAATTTACAGAAAACGAAGCACTCTGGAATAAAGACAAAAAAGTTACCTCATATTTATAGCAAGGAAGGAGCCTACACATCAGGAGTTACTGCAGTTAGCTGACTGAGTTCACACTTTTGTCACAAGTAGCTTGTCCATACACCCACACCTTAAGGTTTTGTTTTGGTCTTTTTTCTAGACCTAGACTTGTAATGAACTGCAAAATGAAGAAGAATTGGGAAAAGAAAGAAAATAATAATGTTACCTGAAGGCCCTCTATGGCTAATCTTAGCATGCTTGGTGTGAGCTTGGAGGCCTGCTTGAAGGTGAAGTTGCTCCAGTCTATAATCAAAACAAATCCATTCACTTGCAGCTCAGGGTCTTCTATCATGGCTTCTAAAGAAAGAAGTATGGCACGCAGAATATCCACCAGCGTGTACCTGAGAATGGGAAGAGGAGGTCTGGTCAGGAAAGGAGCACCAGCCACCGAGGTGGAGAGGTTCTGAGTGTTCTCCCTTTGTCAAAAGTTGAAATCAAAGGGTGTAAATGTGTTCTCCAAAGTGCCTAAAGCTGGAAAATCCTCAAAAGCTCAACTAGCTGAGCTCATCTTCTGGAGCAGGATTATAGACCATCAGGGAGCCAGAACAAACCACGAGAACGTAACACATCAAAAACAAGTTTAAACTAGATACAACATAGTATCCTAAGCTGCTTTAGCATCTTTATGTGTAATTACCGGTCTGTATAAAAGCTCTCACACAAACTGTTTTTTTTTTCTAAAATCATAATTATACCAAAACCCAAGACTAATACCAGAAGCATAGATCCAGTTTTCTCCTATATTTTCCAAGGAAATTAAAAATAATATCCTACAAAACTATCAACTAAAATGGGGAATTTCCATCTCCTCTCCTTATCCCACTATCTGTGTAATTTTTTCTCTTAAATCCACAATTACAAAAGGCTGATTACTCAAGGACCTTAAAAGCAGAAAGTAACACACACTAGGGCTTTGAGTTGTTTGTCTACTGAAGGTGCCCCTGCTCATGGCAGGAGAGTTAGAACTAGATGATCTTTGAGGTCCCTTTCAACCCAAACCATACCAGGATTGTGGGACTTCATAAAAAGTTACCAAAACAGACATAAATTTGCCAGTCCACACTACAATACTAAATGAAGCACTAGAAAGTTAAACCTGAAAAAAACAGAAATAAAAGTATTCCAGAAATGAAAGAAATATTCAATGTTTTCAATTCAAAATATTTTCAAACAAGGCCCTTTAAATGTCTCCCATGATGGCAACAAACAGAAGTTTTCAAAATTCTGAGTCCGTAGAGAATTCTTCACCATTCTGCATATGTAGCAAAGAGCATGTGTGCCTACTTAGAAATTACATTAAATTATACTGAATTTGAATTGCTTTAATACAATGATTACTCTGTTCTGTTGTAGACATAACTGTATTTTGAAAATATCTGCAAAAGGAAATAACATAAATGAAATTAATTTGTTGGAGTTGACTCTTGGCATCTTTCCATCTCTGTTTGTTTTTGGTTTTTTTTTAGCCAACTAAAACTCAGTTAACTTTCCAAATATGCATTCATAGAAAAGGGATTAAAAAAGGATTCTCTTAATGTCAGAACAGGAGAAAGTGTGTTTTCCCCAGAAAATACTAGGGGAAGCATTAAAAATAATTTTGTAAAAAAACAAAATTCATCTCTCCATCTTGGAGATCCTTTTTCTTTTGAAATTTGGTGTGATTGAAAGGGATAATTTTTTTCATATTCATTCCTCTCCTTTGAACTTTTCTGAGATTTAACTCTTTTCTAACACTTTACTTTTCTGAGATCTAAGTTTTACAGAAAGTTTGGAATGCCTTGGTCTGAGGATGATTTTGACCACAGCTCATACAAGGAATAGACATTAAAAAAGTTCAGATTCTAAAATTAGCCTCAACCCTACTTGGTATTTAAGTTGTCCCATTCAAAAGATCTCATTCTCCAGAAGGGCTCCACAATGAAGAACCCTACATTCAGTCCTGGAATAAGGGTGCCAAGTTCCTGATGTCCATCTCTAAAGCCCTCCCTAAGGAGTTTAAGGAGACATCACATGCCTTGGATTAACAGATTCCTAGTGGCACAAGGATGCTAGAAATCTGGTGCATCAGACATAAAGATTAATTGTTTGTGGGGCCAGTCAGCCCTCTAAGATTGACCATAAAATGCTTTTTTTATGTATACCTAAGTGTTAAATACAAGATGTATACATGTAAATAGAAATACACCTAATTAGGTGTTGAATTCATTTAAGTCAAAAAGAAAACTGTCAGGCAGCAATGGGAACAGGATTTCAGCTGCCACATAGAGTAAAAAATTAGTCACAGGGCTGTGTCTCCACAAATCTGTGGCATATTCACCACCACCATGACTGCTATTGTAGATCTGCTAGCGTAAGAAATACAGTCCATAGCAACAATAATATTTGTATTTACTCACTGAAAATAAGAGAGAAGTCCTGCACAAAACAGATCTGGCTAAAAGCAAGCAAGAACACTTTCTGCCAGAGGGAGGTATCTGAAGTATTCTTAAAGTCTAAAAACTACATCAGGAGTACACAGGGACGTCAGTAATAATCAAGTTTCTCACCTTAAACACCCTTCAGGGCAATTAGTTGAAGATAGGAGATATTTTTTGTTGTCTACAGGATCTCTTCTCTTGTCTTCAATACCTTAGTTAAGTTCCAGAGCACCAGTAAGACTGAAAAATCCATTCGCGAGTATTTAAAGCAACTTTTACTCTGAACACATGCTAAGACAAGCCAGAAATGTAAACCTGCTGTGGCAGATGAAACCTTAGGTGGTACAAAATGCTGAGTATTGAAAGTATCAGCTGAGCAGCCCAAGCAAAAAAACATGGTTGAAGGAACTGCATGGAAGCTTTCACACTGCACAGAGTTATTTGTGTAAAGACTCATCTTCAATCCACTTCAGCCCCACGTTGTCCAACATTTCACCTCACTGCTACTACTGTTTGCGCCAGCACTAGGGTGCACAGGCTCTGCCATAAAATATACTCCACCCCTGGCTGGACTTTAAGGCAATCAAAACCCTGCGTAAAAAGAAGTTGTGAAAAATTACTCTGGATTTTGTTGCTGAAACTTTAGTTCCTGACTGAAATTACTTTCCTTGCAGATACAGAAATATGACCAGTCAAAAGTGAGAGAAACAGGACAAGCTAGTTAGAGTGAAATATATTTGGTCCAAGACAGCTTTAGCTGCCTTTCTACTTTGAAGGAAAAAAATAAATAATAAATATTAGCCTTTAATTTGAAGAGACTATGGTGTACAGTCTGAGGTAAAGATGGTACTGTTTTACCAATCTGTGCTAAGTAAAAATGTGTACTTATGGAACAGCAAGCCACGCATTTTGCCCTGGCACCAGTTTTTTAATGACTTGCCCCAGTGCTGTCAGATATGTAGGGTGTGCTGGGCCCAATTGGCTGCAGTGCATGTTCAGTAGCAGCTTGAAGTTAGGCTGTGAATAAACAAATCCTAATTTATTTATGACTAAATCTAGTTGCATTCACTTGTTTAAACAGACTCTTATGGGACATATTGTAGCTAGCAAGATATTACTAATTGCTAGGATAATCAAGAACTCACAGTTAATTTAAATGTATTTAATGCCTTCTCTTTATAGAACCATGCTTAATTCAATGGAAAACTTGGACAAGTTTTTTAGTCTGGTTATTAATGAGAGTAACAAATGCTGGAAATATGTTATCACATATATAATGCACCCTTAATGTTTCTTTTTTATGTGAGTCCTAGCTGGAGACTGACTGAAGAAGGGACTGGTGTGCAAGACTCTGCCACCTCTTGAAATTTTTCATTCAGGTTGACTTGGAAGTAATAAAGCCTGAGAAGGTGTGACAAGATAACAGCCACACTGACAGAGATTCTTTCAAATGCTTTGGGACAGCTACAGTTTCTACCCAACAGTAACAGAGCTTTTGAGGCAAATGCCTCACTGGGGTCTTTATTTGACAAGAACAGAAGACCACAAACAATTTACTGAGCATCCCACTCTCTTGTAATTTAACAGAGGCAGCAATTTCCCCTTAACAAAAAAGAAACATTTTATGAGTTTTGTTGGGGGTTTTTTGTGGGACATGAACAGATTCAATGTATTTACAAGGATTTCTGGGGAAAACAGTCTGGAAGATATATCTATCAACTCTTGGTAATACTTCACCAGGACCCTTCACCTTTACCTCTAAGTTATGTGGTCTATGCATCCCCTTGTATGCATCCACTGTGATCTCCCCCAGGCCAACATAAAGAGAAGAGACAGGGAGAACAGGGAACAGATTTCTCATGTCAAACTCAGCTGTGTCAGCTGTTTTCAATACTTTGTGCTCTTGATGATGAGTGGCATCAACCATATCATCTGTTTAACCAGATTTTGGTTCTAGTCAATTCACTTTTGCCCTGAATAATAGATAATCTGATTTAGCAGAGTTGCCCCACTATCTCTATGGCTATTTGTCATCTCCTCCCTAAAAGAGAGAAATTTGAAGTAATTTTGAGAATTAAGACTAAATGGCATGAATCTGCCTCTCAGGATGTGAACTAGAAGAGATAAATTATAAGTCTTCTTTGCTTGAATTTGAGCCATATGTCTCTTGAAGGTCTGAAAACACAAAGAATACACAGTCTGTATTTTAAGCTCCTCATCATTTGGACAAGAAAAGGCTTCTGTCAAATGAGCTCTTGCGCCACTGTGATTTAAAAGAGAAAGCTGGTCAAGTCTCTGAGCCATCATCCCATCTCTAAGCTACTGTTCTGGCTCAGTATTTTTAGAATTTCAACAGAACAAAAACCCCCAAAATACACAAAGGAGTACTTTGAAATGATACTTCATATCTCCTTGGTTTGTCAGTCTGAGTACAGATTTGAATGTTGAAAAGATGGGGGATTGAAAGTTCTCTTATGGCTATTTTGCTCAAACAGTGGCAGCATGCCCTGGGAATACCTTATTCCAGAAATAAAAAGCACCACCACTGCTACAAAAAGTGCATAGAAAAAATAGAAATAGTTTCAAGTATTTTACCAGATTAGCTTTTAGATTCAGATTTAATACCATTCATTAGGCCACATATTAGTCCAGTGTCTAACAGTCACAGTCGCAGGTGAAGATTCAGCTGATCTAAATTTTACATTGATCAAAAAGCTCCCCAGCCAAAACCCCTGCAGTTTAAACACTCAGGTGATGATAGGCAGATAGGGATACCTGGGAGAAAACTAGGAAACCAAGCAGTATCAGTCAGCAGAAGTAACTGTAGAAAAAATGACAGTGTTTACACTAGTTAATAGTTATCATTTAGAAGATACAACTTCCAAACGAAAATTGACTCTGCTAAACAGTGTTTTTTATTGTTAATATGTTACTCCTGTTAGCATTGCTATTTATTTTGTCATACTGCCTCCATCAGAGCTTGAAAAACACCTTGCCATCTTGCCTGTTGTTTATTGCGAGCTGAGGAGCGGACCAGCCTCCTCATAGCTACAGAAGGTAAATTTTCATTTAACAGGAGGAAAAGTTTCTAGCACTTGTGCACATGAAGGTCTAGTTCTGAAAGCAAACCCATGGGCTCTGTCTTTGCCCTGGTATAAACTGTCTGATGCAACAGCAGAACCAGCAGCAAATGAGTACAGGGGATCTCCATATTCACTGAGGATGGCGTGAGCTGACCGGGTCACTGTGACACTGACAGAACTAGGTATCATTGCACTTTTCTAATGCACTTTCTAAGGAAAAAACCTGAGATAATTAATACCAGAAAGGTTTCAAACACATGGGCTGATATTCGTGCTGAATGTGTGTCCAGGTGCCAGGAAGCATACAGAAGGCCATGCACAACAACAGACCTCTTGCAGCTGAGAGCTGAAGTTAATTGCGCTGTTAACTGAAAAAAACTTCACCAGCTGGACACATTACGAAAAAGGGAATCTTCAAATGCACATAGACACCTACAAGCCAAATGCAGTTAAGAATCAACAATCTGGAAGCTAATAGGGAAGGCTGATCCCTCCCTGAGAGCTATCCAGCTTCCTGGCAGGAACGCCACTGACCTTCATTTTACCTATACTACAGACAGGACGGAGAGTGAGGCTGGGACCCACTGAAAAACTGCTGGGCTACTGAGCCAGTTATCTTTCACCTTTCCTTTTTTGTTTATTTGTTTTAAATACATGTCTGATTGGGTTGTTCAGATGGCAGGACATCTGGTACAGTTTTCAGGCCCTGCTTTAATTTAATGATTTAACATCTAGTACACAGGCTTGTTTTACCACAGGATTTTTTTTGCCTCCCACACTTTTCTTTCTAATTGGAACTATGTAAATCATAGGCTGACAATGCTATATAAATCATCTCTAGTACGTCTGCTATTCATTTAAATAACAAATTGGAACTTTTTATTTCTAGTTGTTATATTCTGGCCATAATAAGTTGCACATTTATGAGAAATGTGGAGGCTAGCTGTGGTCTATTAACTTAAGTTAAAAAAGCACACAAAGAGGGGCTAACAAGACAGGCTTCAATAAGTAATCCTCCTATTGTTGCTGTAAGAGGAGCATTGGGTTATGTACTGCAAGATCTCAAGTCAGTTAAGGCATAAGCTTGAGACATATTGCACAGCAGCCCAGGCATAAATTCCACATTGCTCCCCAGGTTCAGCCAGTGAGCATCAGATAATGGAAGGCACTAAATTAATTAGAAAAGAAAGTGACCTAGCTCCATTCCCAGATGTGTCACTGACTTGTCATGTGCCTTGGAGCAAGCCACTCCCCACAGCTGGGCTGGCTTCAGCTCTCTCTGCTTTGTCTGAGTGGTCTGAAAACAAATCCCTCGCTCTGGAGGAGGCGTGCCGGGAGCATGCAGTGCTCAAAAGCAGAAGGAACCCAATTGCAAACACATCCATTAAGTACTCTAGTGTATCCCAGCCACTTTGCTGTCATAGCATATATAATATTAATCATAACAATAGGCTATCATGAAAAGAAAACAAATTAAATTTATTGCTGGGTCAGCTGAGCTCATGTACTTTAAATATCAGCATATCTGATATCAAGAAGAAAATAAACCTGTTCTTTCTAAAGGGCAATTATTATTTTAAATGCTACTTCACCTCTGCACTTTAATTCTTGGTACTTTTTTGACTAGGATCAAGTTAAGTAATATGACAAGTGTCACACAAAGCTTTAGGATTTTTTCATTAATAAGAAACAACAGTATAAGTAGATCATGCTACCTTTAACATGGGAACTTCTTCATCATCGACATACAACTTAACAAAAGTCCTAAACACCTGTTTCTTTGCTAGTTCTTCGTTCAGGGATTGTTAAGAGTTTGTGGAGTTGTTTTTAAACTAAAAGTTGACCTGATCCTTGTGTGGAAAGCAAGGGAGGTCTTTATCTGGGAAAGCAAACACACTCAGCAAGTCTTTAGCCTCATCATCACTGCTCTTCACTCAGCTTTTATGCTCCATCTGTTAGAAAAGCAAAGCAGAAAAGGGATGCTGGCCCCAGCTCTGCATCTATTCATCCACCCTTTCTAGTCATTACCCTGGCTGTGGGCAATTTTGATTTGTGCCAGGCAGCTTTCTCCTAGTCCCTAGACTTGATTCATGGGTTAGCAAGGGACAGAAAACTTCTCCCATAGACAGTGTGGGTGTGGCTACCATGTCTGGAGGAGAGGAGAGCCAAGATGGGCCAGCATCCCTCTGGACAGAGACCTGTCCCTGGCTGTAACACCAGACAGGGCAGGGAGCTGTGGGAATGCTCCCTGCAATGGCAATCCACACAGACCTCAAGAGGTTAGCAAAACAAACACCAAAAGGGCAAACTTAAACATGCCTCTCCCCCAGATTTTATCCTTTCTATCCACACTGACAGTTGTTTGAGTCCCTGCAAAATTTCAAAGTAGATGAGCTGAGGATATCTGCTCTGAGAACTCAGCACTTTGTTGACTGCAATAAGGGTGGCAACTTACAAGATTCTCAGTTTTCTCACTAAAAAGTGCTTCAGAACCTAAACCTGCACTCAGGTTGGGAGTCAAAGAAAACAATGCAGTGCCCACAGAAGCAGGCTTTAGAGAGTTTAAATGTACTGAAATCAAGCCATTTTTGTGGATATAATTTCGGACTGCAGGAGAAACTGAGCATGACATACCCACAATGTAGTTAGAATAAACAAATAGTGTCGCATAATATCAAGCCAATTGCTAAAAAGGGCCTTGATGGAGACAGCTCTTGGGTTACCCTACTAAATCATCTTCAGGCTACAGTAATCAACCCCAAAAAAGATCAGAAACTGTTCTAGAGACTAGTCTTCAATTTGCTATCAAAGCTTCGTGTACTTGGATTTTATTATGCAGAGAATTGACATTTGCAGCAGCATGAGTGGAAAAAGAAGTGGTTACAGAAAGTGCCATCCTGGCATTTCCAGGTGGCTCAGGAAGAGCTTTCTTCAGCTGAGGGAAAGGATTTCAGAGTCTCAGATTCCTGCACAGGCAAACTTTTCAGCTCAAAAGCCATGATGGATACTCCTACACACAGCATCTCCCACTTTCTCCCATGGCACCTGAGTAGCTCTGTGTGTGTTGAAGCAGAAAGACCAGCCTGGAGTGCATCCAGCCTTTGTCTGGGGGATAAGCACATCATCTACGTGCCAGCTCACTCCGGCTGAGGGGAGGCAGAAGGCTGTAAACCTCCTAGCAGACAGTTGAGCACCCCAGCAATGCCTACTTGCCTCCAAAAATTCACACCCCAAAGGATGAGATGGCTGAAAGGGCCTTAAGCCACAAAACGTATTTCTTCTTTATTCTCTCCCTCTGCCTTCCAGGCTGCTGCCCAGCCCCCTGTGGGCAGCGCCGGGTGTGTCCCTGCTCCCCACCCTCTCCCCCTCTGCTCTGGCACGGCTTTCCCACGCACTGCCCAGGGGGAGAAGGGCTTGAGGTGGGCGAGTGGCTGTGCTTTTACCTGCTCTGATCCCAGTTGGCAGCGAAAAGGACGAGTATCTTCCTGCCGTAGTGGTCCAGGTTGGCCAGCCCGCCGGGGAAACCATCCTTCAGCGCTTGCTTGATGCCCGGGTCTGTAGCCTTGAAGCTCTTAAACATGTCCAGGTTCTGCTGGCGATATTCGAAGTATTGGGCCAGGAGGCGAAACGCCTCGAAGTGCTGAAACTTCCTGGCCCGCAGAAACCGCAGGATGAAGGCATCGTCGGTGCGGAGGAAGCCGATGTCCGGCCGGGTGATGACCATGTCCCGCACCTCCTGGATGTCCTGGTGCAAGGTGTCGGGGTTCTCGTTCAGCTCCAGCCGGGCTTTCTCCAGAGTCTCCGGGGAGAGACCTGCCTGCAAATGAGTCATGGCGCTGCCCTCCTCCTCCTCCTCCCCGGCTCCGCTGCCTGCGCTCCTCAGCCTCCCGGCCGCTTGCCCCCCGCAGGCGGGGTGCCCCGGCACGGCC
>VXBR01008864.1:251926-320701 GCA_013400215.1 Cisticola juncidis | reverse complement strand
GGGCGCGGAGGCAGCGCAGCGCGGCCCGCGGGGTGCGGGGCTGCCGCCGCAGGAGGAGGAGGAGGAGGGGGCGTTTGCGGAGCGCGCCGCCGCCGCGGCAGAAGATCCCCATCCTGCCGTAGTGGTCCAGGTTGGCCAGCCCGCGTGGCCCGGTGCGGGGCGGTGGCCGGGGGGATGCGGGGTCAGTGGAGCCACTCGTAAGCCCCTACCGAGCATCCCACGGGAGTCAGACCTAGCGCCCGGTCTCGGGGTCGTGGCAGTAGCGAGATGCTGTTCATCAAGCGGTGGCTTTCCGAGCAATCCTCTCTTATGACTGAATTTCCTAACGTGAAGCACTGTGAGCTTAAAAATGTGGGAATAAAATAAAGTAGCCCTCTTTTGTGGCCTCGTGTTGGAGGCAGCATGTCTTTGGTAGCATTATATTGCAAAGGGCAATCTTGCTTCTGTGTGCAGACTATTTCAGTGAGTAAAGATGTCTTTTTTCATGCAGGAAAGTTTGATGTTGCAGTCTCTTTTGGGGAAAAGTTTCCACTGAAAAGCACTTGACCTTTGTCTGTAGGACTGGTCCTTCCCGATGCAAACACGCCTGTGAAAATCGAGCTTACACAAAAGATGGCAAACATGGGAAAGCCTGCAACATGTACCTCCTTCCTCCTTCTCCTCTTCCTCCTCCTCCTTCTTCCTATGGGAAGGGTAGCTCTTTGGTACTGCATTGGGCTCCTTTCCCAAGGTATCAAAGCCAGAGCACACAGGATGAGGTACTAAAAAGGCACAGAGGTCACTAATCTGTTCAGAGGGTATATATGGGGAATACACTGGAACAAAGTATAGGATGGGTTCTCAGATAAATAGCAGGGCTCATAAAAACATTTCAGTGATAGCCTGCATGGTTGGCAGGCCATCAGCAGCTGCTTGGCAGCAGGAGGGAGCCCTCTGAAATGAGCAGTGAGCAATGCTTAGAAAAATTATTGTTCTCTTGGAGGCTGAAGACAGTGTTTTCAGCTTTACTGGATATTATATGGGTTTCTGTGCTGGGACCAGACTTCCCATGTCCTAGCTTAAGGAGAAGCTTTTGGAAGGACCACTGTAATAATGCCCAGTCACTGTGCCTCAGTTCTGTTCAGTCTGAATTTCATGATGTGATTTGAGATGTCTCACAAGAGAGAAAGATATGCTATCTATCTAAGGGCTGAATCACTCTCTAAAAACACTTATTTCTCTTTGTCTGATAAAATGACTTTAAATTACCCCCTTTTTTGTAGATGTGATTCATCTGGGTTGATACCTTTTTCTTAGAGCAGTTATTGCTCCAGAAATAGTTTGTGTGCTTTTTTTATTATTTTCTATTATTCTGAAATCTTAATTTCCCTTTGCTCTTACTATCTTCCTCTACATTACCTCTGCAGAAAGCCGTTCAGAATAGCAGTTTCCATCATCCCCGTGGAACAAACTGCCAGACTTTTCCTGCCATCATTTTCCATTCCTGATGCTTCTGCTCTGCCTTTTCCATTGCAACTAAGCTAATAAAAGAGTAGGTCATGTGATAAGTGCCTCAAATTCAGTCAGTGAGAGGCGAGCTGCAAGCATCTAGTGTCTGGCAAAATCAAGTCCATAATATATCCTGTCTGTGACCTTGTAGTGGGTTCATGCTGGCTGGATGCCAGACACCCACCAAAGCCACTTCTCCCTCCGTCCCCCACAGCTGGACAGGTGAGAGAAAATATAACAAAGGGCTCATGAGTTGAGATAAGGACCAGGAGAGATCACTCATCAAATACTGTCAGGAGCAAAACAGGCTTAAGTTAGAGATATTAATTAAATTTATTGCTAAGAAAATCAGAGCAGAATAATGAGAAGTAAAATAAGATCTTTTCTGCACCTTTCCCTCCTTCCTAGCTCTACCTCCTCCCCCAGTGCCGCAAGGAGACAGGGACTGGGGCTATGGTCAGTTCATCACACTTTGTTTCTGCCACTGCTCAGGGACAGGAGTCCTGTCCTTGCTCCAATGTGGGGTCCCTTGCACAGGAGGGAGTTCTCCATTAACTACTCCAGTGTGAGTCCATCCCACAGGCACAGTCCTCCACAAACTGCTGTAACATGAGTCATTCTTCTACAGGGTGCAGTCCTTCAGGGGCAGGCTGCTCCAGTGTGGGTCCCCCATGGGGTCAGAAGTTCTACCAGGAAACCTGCTCCAGCATGGACACCTCTCTCCATGGGTCTGCAGGTCTCTGTCAGGAGCCTGCTCCAGCATGGCCATCCCATGGGCTGACAGCCTCCTTTCAGGCATCCAGCCTGGGCTCCTCCATGGGCTGCAGGTGGATTTCTGCATCGCTGTGGAGCTCCCTGGGCTGCAGGGTCACAGCTGCCTCACCATGGTCCGCACCAGGGGCTGCAGAGAAATCCCAGCTCTGGTGCCTGGAGCACGTCCTGCCCCTCCTTCTGCACTGACCTTGGAGTCTGCAGGGCTGTTCCTCCCACATTCTCACCCTGCTCTTCTCTGGCTGCAAATACAACAACAAACAAAAAGCAAAAACAACAACAAAAACAAAGAAGGAAAGAAAAGAAAAAAGCAAATACATGGAAATTATCTGGAAACTTTCATTATTGTTCAATTTTTAATTTTCCACATTTTGACCATATTTAAGCTATTCTTGTTACCATTTTAATTTTTTTTTTTTTAAAGTCCAGAAAAACACAGGGAAAAGTATGAAGGAAGAGGATAAAGAAATATTGAAGCCAAATAAATTAAATTCACCCAAACCTCTCTATTTCCTATATAACTCCTTTTTAAAGAAAGGGCCAGTCTCCATAAAAATGGATTTAATAATTTAACAATTTCTAAATTATACTTTGCCATAATAAAATGAGATTAATGGAATTTGAACAGCATTTCAAGAAAATCATTTCGGCAATGAATTGTTGAAAGATCAAAACATCCTCATGGAGGGCAGTATGGAGGTGGAAGGAGGTGCTTTAGCCAGCTTTTTCTTGAAGTGAGTAGATTTAGAAGGTGGACACTATGAAAAGCACACATAGCAAGGCAGCCTGAAGGCAGAGGAGGTGGAAGAACAAGGTATTGGTCATGTTCTATCTGAGCCACAGACAATAATAACTTTTCTTTTTTTTTCCCCCCAGTATTTTGAGATCTTGCATGTAAACACACAAAAGATCTGGTTTATGTATAAGTAATTTGGTAGAAGCAATAAAAAACAGTGTCATCTATACACAGATTTATCAAACCAATTAAAAAGGATAATGAAAAAATATGTGCTTTCCAACATGCTACCCCACCAAAGTCATGAGGGGAAAAATGGAACCACCAATGCAATTAGATGCAACCTACTGATGGCAGAGTGTAATTTATTTATTGTGCACATACACTTTTCCCTCTATAAAACAGTAGGGGTGTCTGACTAAACCCATTATGTAAATCTCAGCATCTTTTTACTTGCACTTAGAAGCTATTATTTTTCTTTGGGGCTTTTATAGTCACTTTTGCCTGAACTTGATACAATTAAAATCCAAATGCTCTGCAATTCTACAAGCAATGCAGTTAGGCACCTGATTTAAAATAAAACTTAAACACAAATAAGGCACAAAGGTGTTTGTGTAGGTGTTTGATATCAGAGATCTTAACTGACGTTCAGAATTAAATTGTTTAAAATCAGCACTAGACCAGGATATTCAGGAACAAAAATAGAATACAGAAATTTTTTTAAAAATGCTGTTTGTGGATAAGAAAATAACTGTCTTAAGACCAATGCTAGTACCACACTTTCTCTGAACTGTTTTACCGCCCTAGACATTTCTTGCTGTTGTCTTTGATTTAGAGTAACATTGTCCTCAGCGTCCTGCTCTGGGCATTCCTTCAGGATACTTGTTCACTTAGGATCAAATTTCCAAGACAGTTTTTCTTATCTAGTTGTGATATAGCTAAAGAGCTGAGAAATATGTTTGAAAGTACATATAACCAGGAATGTGTATGCTCACATCCATTCCTCTTCAGCAGCATTTTTGTGGGTACATATTAACTGTGTCCTTGGAGCTTTTGAAGAGTGCTAAATACAACTTTGTCAAAAGTACCTAAATGACACCTAAATCAAAACCAGCTAAATTCAAAGTCTAGGTCCCATTTTCAGAATCATTTTAGAGACTTCATTCAAATGTTTTAAGAGCATAAAAATAGCTATAGATGGTTTGAGCAAGCATCTTTGTCAGTTCATAGTGTGCCTCCAGAATAGCTTAGTGTAGAAGCCTCAGGAACAGTATCAGCTACTGTTAGGCTCTGAGATTCCTGAAATATTTTCTTCAGTGTAAGTTAATCTTTGAAGACTGCAATGACTTAACAAGTTCCTATATTACAACTGGGACTTAGCAACTGGTTATAAAATCATAGAATGACTTGGGTCAGAAGGTATCTTAAAGATCGTGTAGTTCCGACTCTCATGCCCTGGACAGGGATGCCACTCACCAGATCAGATTGGTCAAAGCCCTGTCCAAATGGGCCTTGAACTCTTCCAGGGATGAGGCACTGTGACATCTCTGAGCAACCTGAGAGGTTGCCCTCATAGGAGAGAATTTCTTCCTAATACTTAATCCAAACCCACCCTCTTTCAGTCTAATGCCATTATCCTTTGTTCTATCACTTGTCAAAAGTGGTCCTTCACCCTATCAGAACTCCCTCTCCAGCTCTTGCAGGTCCCCTTTAGGTACTGGAAGGCTGCTATAAGGTCTTCCCAGAACCTTAATGATCTCATTCATGAGCTTGTCTCACTACAAATAACTAATAAAGCTTCCCAGTTTTAATCTCAGTGGAAGCCACGTGAAGTTATGAATTAGCTCAGATTCTGTAACTAGGTGAGTTATGGAAATGCAGCCCTGTGTCTTTAGCATGATGGGAGTTCTTTACTTAAGCATATTTGTAGAAAATACCAGGAAGCTTGACCTAGAAAGTCCCATTATACCTGAAACAAAGGAACTTCTAGAACTGAGCTCTGTAGGAAATCTCTCTGCAACTCTAGATGCCAACTGGCTGAAAAATTGACTTCTGAGAACAATCTAGGCATCTGTCTTTTATTCATCATCATAGGTCTCTAACAACATAAGGATAAATAGCTTTTCAGGAGACAAGGCATAACATCAGACCCTAATCAGAGAAATATTTCAGTATGACAAGCCTACTCAGATAATCATAAAGAAAAAATAAAACTGGAAGGTATTTTAAGAGATTGTCTAGTTTATCTAATCCCCTTCCTGATGGATGTTTGTCTGAATGGCATTTAAAACCTCCAGCAGCAGATACTCCTCAGCTTTTCTAGACGGTCTGTTCTGAGTTTCACTATCCATTCAGTACATTTTTCACAGTTTTGGGCCTGTCTATCACTTGCTGCAATTTCACCCTCCCTTTTATTTTTAATCTTATTTACTGTAGATTGACAGAATGTTTTACTTCTTTATTTGGAGACTGGTATAAAGTCCAAGGTAAAATCTCCTCCTTTTTTTAGCTGCACAGCCTTTGTTCTGTCTTTTAAAAGACTTCAGATGTACAGTGTGAGGGGATGGGTGTCAGGAGGGCATCAGCATCCTGGGAACAACATTTAGATGGGCTTTCCTTTCCTATCTACAAGAGGTCTTTACCTTATTTATGCAACCCTTACTGTTGGGACATATGGACTACTAGAGCTGTAGTTGTAAGTAGCAATAATTGATCTGTGATTTAGAAAATCCAGCATGTCACAAACAGATGAAACACAAAAGTAAAAGTTTCACCTGGCAATATCACCAATACAAGTATCTTAACTGCTGTATTAATCTGAAAAAAATAAACCAAACTTAGGCAACTCTATCAAGCAAGTTCAAACATTAATTTAGTGTTATTAAAAAGATATCTGTAAATGTAATGAATTTCATTGCTATGTTAAAACCACATTAACTAGGAGCAAAGCACTTAGACATATTTCATTGCTATAGAAATTTGCATCACAGAGATAGGTAGGGAATAAAAGATAATAAATTCATAACTGAGCCAATACTTCCAGTAAGCTTAGTCAAATGATGAGTTAGGACACTAAACATTCCATAGTTTTGGTACATAATTAATACAGAATGCTGAAGAATGCTAAGGTTGGAATAAATGTACATTTTATTAAAAATGTATGAAGGCAGTCCTGGAACAAAATTATTCATTAAATCATTTTTAATGCAGATATGAGAATGACATATAAGTCTGAATAGCTTTCAGTGATGAGCTGTGCCTAGAGTTTCTTGAAGTCAATATTCAGACTTGCATACCAAAGTAGAAGGTGATCAGTTTTGTCCTTGAACACATCCCAGCATATGCATCTCATAGATGAGAATCACAACTTTGGTTGTGATGTAGAATGACAAATAGCAGTTCTTTCAATATACAGGCATTACCTATGCCAGAATAACTGCAAATCCGTGTCATTGGAAAACCAGGTAATGTTTGGTTTGGCTGCACAGAGTCTGGGTGTTTGTGATTTCCATACGCCTCACTCAGTTTACAGCTCAGGAAGCTGAGTACCTTCCAAGCTAGCATCAGCCATTTTCTTTAAATCCTGATGGGAGAGATGCTGTAGGATGGATTCAGTGCTGTGAAGGTAGTCAGAAAAATCTTCTGCCAAATCTGGGGACATTTTAATCTTTTTAAATGTGGTTATGGGAAACTTCAGTATCTCCAGCTTTAAAATCTCTTGTTGGATTTTCTTTTAGAGTAAGTTGCAGCTTTCATCTGACTGGAAATACTACCTTGCTTCGTTTCATGAAGAATGGTTTTCTGTTCCTGAAGATCCAGCCTTTGAAAAGCTGTCAGTGGCTTATTACTCTCCTGGCTTATTTTTCTGTCTGTCTGTGTGTTTTTCTAACTATTTATCTTGTTTAGAGCTCATTTTCTACCAAACAAGTAAACGTTTCTGATTACAATCGCATTTCCTGATAGTTCTTTATAATATTTTTTAAACACCTGCTTTGTCCACATGGTCAGGTAACTCTGCAGGCCCTCACTGGAAGTCTGTTTTACTTGCTGTGTGACATGGAGCCCTGCTGGCACACACAGCATCACACATTTTATCTCCAAAGGTGGCATTTGTACCACATCATACTTCTTGAAAAGACACACAGGATTTTTTTCTCTTAAGCATAGCACCTCCTGAAGGATACTTTTCCCTTGATGTGTAGTTTCATAAACAGTTCCATAGGTACTTCTTGGTACAGTATCATTATTAGTGTTCTCTGGGCAAGCTTAATTCAAGTCATACCCGCTGCAATAATGATATATGTGACCCTGCCAGTTGCAAGCTGGATGCAATGTCTGACATTAATCCTACAATATCACCACACCATTTCTGGCACTGCTTGATCCCCAACATCTAGATGCAATAACAAATCTGCCATTGTTGACTTGGTTACAGCCACTGATCAGATTACTTGGTACAACCTGCAGCTGAGCTCTTCGTAAACATTCACATCACCCTTTCACACACAGCAGCCTTAAACCACCTCCTCTCTGTAGCAGTCAATTATTTTCATCGGCTACAACAATACAGTATGGATAGAAACATCCATTCTGATCTTAAAGGTAATAATTTATACCCTTATGAATGACTGAGTTTGTGAATTTGGCTTGGTTCTGTCAGTTACTTTGAAATATCAGAAACTGCTTGAAAGGAAAGCAATTGAATAAAGCTGAAGTCAGCCTGTTCTCCTGTGGCAGTATTTTCAGCTTGTTCAGCAAAAAATACTTGCACTCCATCACAGCACAAATATTCAGTCACAAGATAATGTAACTACCATAGGCTCTCTTTAGTGATATAGTTTCATTTGGATTTTCCAGTTTTCTGTTTTCTTTGAAAACTTGCTACATCATCCATATATTTTATGTTTTTGTGTTTTGGTTTTGGAAAATATCATGAAGGATGATGAAACTTGCTGCCTGTTAAATTTGTCTCTAGCCTTTTTTTTTCCCATTAAAGAATTCAGGCTGTTTGAGAGCTTCATCTGTTTACTAAGTCAAAAAACAGATTGCACCCAAAAGCTATTGAGTGGCAAAATTGCCTTATGCTGTAACTTGTTTCAAAATAAATGGAGCCATTGAAAGTCATTAAACCGGAATGGGAAGAAAGGTGGCCTTATTATCTAAACTTACACACATGGAGAGCTTGTTTTCACAGCATCTTACACCACAGCAGTAATGGTAGGAGGCAACAAAAGTTCAGTTTTCTTTGAAAACATTGATGGAAACAGCTCACTGCTAACAAATATAGACACTTTAGGTTTTGGAAATGGAGTTCATTCTGCTACTGCTGCAGGTGATTTGATTTCAGTACTTTTAAAATGTCACTTAGGATTCAATTCCTTTGCCAAAGCAAAAGCATTTAGAGTCTTCTGAGATGCCTTCAGTAATGGCACTTGGTCTTCAGCCCAGCCCTGTGCAGGTGCCATCTGTATCTCAGGAAATCTCACTTGATGGTGGACACCTGCCTTTTGAAAAGCAAATTAATTGCTATGAAATAGCAACCATGTAAGATTGCATGTTTATTTTCAGTCCAGCTTAAATACAGCTTATTTTTTGGCTGTCAGACTGTTTGTAGAGCTAGAGAATGGTAGCAGGGGGAAAGAACACCTACACCTGATCTGTTAATTAGACAGACACGCAACTACTTTTAGTTTTGCCTAAGTCTAAGGTCTCTTTATCACTGAGAAGTTTAAAGAAGGGCAAGTACAGAGTTAGATGGCTGTTGAGCACTTTTAATAAACCCCCAAGCTCTTTCCAGGCACTGTTTGATTCACACTAGAGGCTAAACAACAGAAGATTCATAGGTTGCAGGCTCACCTTTCTTCTCTGCAGTGACTTTGTTCAGAAGATAGGAGCAAAAAAGAGAGCTGGGGCTGCACTGGGGAAAACAGACATATTTGCAGCAACAAAGGGAACCCTTTTGTTGAACTCAGATGACCCAGGGAGAAACCCCAACGTCTTCTACAGTTGTGCTTGGTAGAGACACCACTGGGTGGAAGAGATGCACTTTCAAATAGCTGAGATTATCAGAGGACTGAGCATATTCAGGACTAAAAGAAGAAATTGTGACCTCATTTCTGTGTCATCAATTGGAAGTGTATGAAAATAAATGGAATTAAGAGGTAACACCATGATATGGCCAGGGTTCAGCAGGTTTTTTTGCACTAGCAACATTGAAAGTGAGGTACCTTGCTATCTTCTCTTTCATTCTCACCAAGTTTACCAAAGACCTTAGAGAGGACCTGAGCCCTAACCCAGTAGGTCCTGTAAATAAAAATAAAATAGAATCTGCATTTTGCCAGTCTCTTGCATAGTCATAAACTGCCCCTAAGCCCTTTTCCACCTCTGTAAGTTCTTTTGAACACAGGTGTACTTTTCTGACCTTTAGCTCTCAGCTTATTTCAGTCATAGCAGCAAATCTGGAACTAATTTACTTGTTTTCACACATCAGTGCTATGAAAATACCATACCAACACAAACTCTTGGTCCACAAAGTCAGAGGGACTCTTCATATTGCGTTTGGGAAGTAAGGGAATTCACTCAGTTCTTAAACTTCTGTGGGTTCATTGCCTTTCAAGAAAATGGGCATTGTATCATACAAAAAGGCACTTTGTTTATTGGACAAAAGGCATTTGATATTCTAGCACCAAAGAAGTGTTAAGTAAATCTTTGAATGCCTCAAGCCAGAATGCCATCAGATTTTAAACTATCAGGAGCACATGAAATGAGTCCAGGATATGTCCATGCCTGTTGTGGGAACTTTGCAAAATTAATTCTGAAGGGACCTTTGGCAAAAGCAGCATCTCTGACTTCCCTCATACAGTTTCATAGTCTGTGGCATAGAGGTAAATTTCAGTTTAGCACAAAAGCATTCAGCTTCTTAGCTGCGCCAAATGTTAATGAGAATCTTTTGGCTAAACGTCTTCCTGCAAATTGAAAAGTTTACATTTAAAGGTCAGAAGGTTTCCATGGCATTTGAAGACAATGAAACATATTCCCAGGGCACTCTTTATTCTGCCACAGAAAATCAAGTTACTGAGACTCAAAAGTCCTCCCAGTTGCATTTATTGTGGCTTATAAAGAACAGAAAATGATATTGGTTTTTAAAATATCAAGAACCCATCCAGATTCTCCTGCACTTTATTGCAGAAATAACCACAAAAGCAAACTGAGTCTGTGTCAAAAATGAGTGATTCAGAAGTATTTCTTGCAAGTTTGGGTGAGATACACGGATGGTTTTGAACAAGTTTCTACCTGCCAAATTTGTTTCTACTGAGAAGCAATGGCAAAACCAACAAAAAAAGTCAAGAAACTCGTGTACACTCTAATGCTGTAACATACATATAAGCCAAAAAAATAGGGATTAAGTGGACAGCCCCTAAGTGGGCTTGAGAATTTTGGGTGGGGTTTTATGAAAATCATTGTTTAAACCTCCAAAACAGTCTGAGGTAGATCGTTGTGGGGAAAAGGATGACAGAGAAGTCTCTCTGCTCTCAGGAGCTGAATGTGTCCTATAATTTAAATATGGCCATTTATCTGGTTCTGTATGATTTTTGGGCTTCAGAAGAGCTTTGAAAGGCATGCAATAGTTTCCTTTTCAGAGAAACAATTACTTTATGACAGGTAGCTCTCATTTCTTGCAATTTAATACACAGCAACCCTCTCAAGATGAAGTGATCGGTCGAAAAGGATTGGAACAAGAAATGCAATAGCATCTTCTCTATTACTTTTTCACAACATTATCCCACAGAATCTGTCCAGCACAGATTTAAAACTGTTTTTTTCAGATCGCTGCAGCAGCAAACTGGTTCTGTCTTTCATAACATAATGAAAAAGTGTTTTAAAAATATAATTCTCCCAAAGGTACCCTACTATCATCTGTATTGTATGGCCACATGCTGCATTAAAAATGCTAATGTTTCCTGAAGAAGCAAGAAAGAAAAATAGATAATTGGATTTTCTTCTGCTTGTCAGGAACATACCACTCAACACCAGGCAGTGAATGGAAAAGATACCACTGTTTAGGAAGTCATGGTGATTGAACAGCTGACCTAGAAGGCCATTTGACTGTGAACAATAGGTATCTGTTAAGGGTTTTTCACTCCTCCTGAGTATATTATCAAAGCCTGGCTTAGAAAAGGTCACAAATGCTTAAGAGGAGCAAGCACTTTCTTCTGTTATCTGGATTTTTATTCATGTAACTACATTAACCTTATCTGTGATTTATAGTAACCAGATAAGAATCAAGACAAAGATTGCTTCTTTAAGTTAGATATGTGTCCCATCTATTTCATGGGGCTATTTCAATCTAATTGTAATAATACTGGATATGTTCTGTTTGGACATAAATACAGATTAAAGACAAACCAAAAAGTGTTCTTGATGAAAATTGACACAAGAGAAGAGGAGCTGCATTAACTAAATGTCTAAGGTAATAAATGGTGGACATTGCTGAAAATACTCCTTCATCAGCCAGGCAAATCACAAGTTCAGGAAATCTTGTTCTATCCACTAGCATTCTTATATGGATCCTTTTGTTAAAGTTTGGGTGCTGAAAAGAAATTCCTCAATGAAAGGCAGAGTCCATTCTCCAGCAACCTTGTACTCATGATGAGGAACTTGAAAAATAAACATTTTTTTTTCTGTTCTTTGCATTCTGTTGATGTAAAATTAGGCATTTTTTAAATTTCTTTGTAATAGTTGCAATAGTTTCTAGTGTGCTTTTTATTGAAAAGATTTTGAAATGTGCTGCTTTCACGTTTCATATTTGCGTTTATTGTTTCTTATATTTTTATCCCATAGTCCTTTCTTTTCTGTGTCACTAACTCTCACCACATTCATCCCTTCTCTCTTTTGCCATTTAGACTGATGACTTGCACAGGAAAAGAAGGAATGAAGTGAACGAAAATGAAAAGAATGAGAAAGGGAAAATTGAGAAGAAAGAAAAAGATAATGCATGAGTCAATATTACAGTGTAAGTTAAATTAAGCAAAAAAAGATATTTTTAAATAAAGAGCCTAATCTCCTGAAAGATTTGTCGGCTGTATTTTCTGAAGTCATTTAACCCCAGTTTCTCTGTTCTGTGTATCACTATAATAAGTATCTAGATAACTCTCAGCTCCAAAAGGCAGTAAGTCCTGGGTTAGGAAAACAGGGCACACCTTTCACTAGGGCTCGGCTACGGGCCCCATTCCTTCTTGGCAGCACACCCCACACCAAACCCCCCACGCCACGTAAGAGGACTCCCAGTTTATGACCACTGCCATCATGGTGATGGCTGGATTGAAGTCAGTGGCCACCAGGAAGAGTCCCAGAGCCCCTGATCATCATCCTGAGTGGGCGGCACCATTTGCATTCAGACTTCCCAAGAGCTGAGTGTCTTTCAAAGTGATCCTCTCCTTTTCAAAGTGATCAGTTACTGAGTGGAAGCCAGTGCCAAAATTGTTGCACAGAATCTGAGCTATTGCACTCTCTTCTCCCTTGTGCAGCTCCCCCCACAAATGTTATTTAATAATAAATATTAAACAGCCAAATAACATCAGGCACATTATTCCCACTGAAAATACGTGCCTGCTCTTGGTTACTTAGAAAAGGTCCCATTTAAGGATGCTGTGGCCACTCAAGCCAGCTGCTTCTGACTTCCAGAGTACACTTGCTCTTTTTACCCAGTAGGGACTGTGATTTCCCCAATTTTACTCTAAATTCGTATCTTCAGTACTGCGAGTTATTTATATGACAAGTTTGCTCAAGTGAATTTGATTTGCCATTGAAGTGTTGAAAACAAACTTACAGATGTTTGGAAAATTAAACTTGACCTTTCAAACCTGTGGAAAATCATACTTCACCCTACAACTCCTTGCCATGTAAGTTCCAGCTACTGATGATTAGTAAGCAGAGATAACATCAACTAATTTAACACAATGCTCACAGAAATATCATTGTTTCTTCATTGACATCTACTCTTATTTCAGTTGTTTTTTTCTCTCTGACATATCTGCACAGACAGCTGACATATCCGCATCAGCATTTGTGACAAATGGCAGTGAAGGTAAGTTGCCATGATAGGAATGTCAAACTGCATGGACATAGATACAGAATGTCAGCTTTCCAGTTCAGAAGTGGAGAGGCTCCATTTTAAAATAAAACCCACTCAGAATGACAAAAATTCAAAGGGATAAGTTAGCTAAATGCTGCAGCTTGATTTAGTTCCTATCAAAGTCCATGGTTTATCTTTGGGTAGTTACCCTTTTTCAGAGTGTGCTGATCTGCAGTTCCTTTGAGCACTACTGCTTGTACTTAATTGGCAATATAACTGAGTGATCAGGGTTAGTGATGCCAGCAAACATTTTCTTCAGAAGAGCAACATAAAGTGCTTGGATCAGTAACAGTGGAAATTATATCATCAGTAACTGCCAAAAAAAAGGAATCTTCTTTTATTATTATATAAGAGCACATATATAAACTTTCATGCTCTACTGATCTTGTGTTTCTGATACAAAACTTCACAATGTCCCTTGTTGCCTCTTTTTTACATGCTGGTGGAATGATGGGGTTTGTATCAATCCTTTAAAAATGTTTATTATAGAAGTCTCATGGTGGAAACCAGAGTCAACCCTCAGCCCACTGAAGTCAGAATAGAGTCTAATTGATTTCAGTGAACACTTTATGGTATCCTAAACACACATATCTCTCAGCATAGCTATGAAAATGCTTGGAAATCAATTAAACTTATCAAGACTGGAGGAGCTAAGTGGCCACTTTCCCATGATTTCTCTTTTCAGTTTATGTAGTAGTGGGAGGTCACGGGATAGACTTGACACTTGGCATTTTCTTTTCCTTCTCTATGTCTCTGCAGAATTGTGCCTGGCACCCTCAGGCTGTTGCTGAGGTGTCTGCAGAGGGCAAAGCAGAAGAAATGTGCACAGGAAAAATGAAAGGTGATTCCGGCAGACAACAGACTCCTGTTAGTCTGTCAAAAGAATTTGTGCTTTAGGTATTTTTGCCACCATTCTTGTCAGCTTCAAGTTGGCATCTTGGGAGTTTACAGAAGTCCTTGTCAGAATAATACAAGCAGAATTGTAGAAAGAGAAATGAAGGAGACAACACAAAAGGAGAGACTTAAGTTTAATTGTGAAACTGCACTTTTCCATTTCAATGTTTTTTCTGCTAGCTGGTCTCAATCTGACACTTCATTCTTGTAGGTGTCCTTTAGCACAGCCAGATTACAGAAGCAGAGGGAAAACTGAGGGAGGAGAATTTCTTGGGCATGAGGAGGGGTTAGGCTCTTTCTCTACACAGAGAAATTAACTCTCCTTGGAAAATTCTCCCCAAAAGGATAGAGGCTAGTGAAGTGTTTTTTTTGTTTGTTTGTTTGTTTTTTCTTTTTGAGTACTTCTAGACTTTTAGATTATCTATCTAGTTCATGTCCTATAATGTGCTTGAAACCTCTCTCTTGTAGTATTGATGGAGTACCCAGTAGGCAAACTGTGTAAGTTATTTTAAGCTCCACAACATTTTTAATTTGTGTAGGGTTCTTGGGATTTTTCTCATCACACACAATTTTAAAGGCAGTACATCTTGTAAGGACAAGGGACTGACACAGTTCATAATCAAGATTCTTAACTCTCTTCTCAAAGTAAATAAATGCTCATGCAATCAGAGGAGGATGAATGCATAGTGTAAAAGTGATTGCAGCAATGCTTCCCCATGTTCTTCCAAAGTTTTTGTCCTAAACTAGTCAGTGAAGTCTTAAATTGGATTTATTTCAAACTTTTTCAGGCAATATTTGGAACACATTCTATGACTTTGATAGATCTAGAACATGTTTATCCATTATGTGGCTGTGTAACAGAGTATGTAACATTTTGTATGCTCGAAGTGCCTCAAGGATACCATTCCAGACCGTAGGGCAGCGCAAGAGCATTGAGGAAATAAGTTGTATGCAATGAGATGTAGGTGGGGTTTTTATCAGGATGCATTAGCATTTCATCTGGAATCAAAACCTTCTGGTGACAGAGGCTCCATTCTCCCTCACTTCCTGTCAATATTGGCCAGTTTGCAAACACCTGAGTAGTGATGTATCTGAAACACCACTGTAGGACAAGAAGGAGGAAATATATTTAAATTGTACTAACTAGAAATGAACCAGTAAACAATGTTTCTGTCTACAGCCCATTTCCAGTGGCTGTGACTTGTTGGGAAGAGAGGTGTACAAAGACCATTAGTGGCCTCTTCCTTTGGAAAGGGCAGGAAAGATTTCATCGTATTACACAGTAAGTAACTTCACATTAAAACACTTGTCATTTCTAGGAAGAAACTTTCATTTGGGGGAGTTCTACTGGCCAGAACAGGGCCCTGGCAGACGTGAGAGGGCTGCTACCAAGGTGCCTTATGATTTCTAAAAAGAAATGGAGCAGTATATTTCATCTATGGTTTATGGAAATAAATAGCAATATACTAAGGAAAGATAAGGTGGAATGGGTAAGTGTATAAAACAGATATGACAAAGACAATGCTAAAAGTTTTTTTCAAGAGGAGTTGAGGTTTCTTTTTTCAGTCAATAGCATGTGGCAGTGGTGAAGTGAGCAGTGGCACTCAATAATACAACGCATAATCCACCAAAACATTTTCAGTAAGATGAATAAACACACTTATATGACTAGCGGCAAATAATCAAGGCATTTTTATATATTGTCACCAAATGGCATCAACCAATTAGTTCAAGTTTATTAATTCTGCTCAGATGTCCAAGAAATTTGATGCCTCACCATCCTTTCATTTAAGTATTTGCCTCTAACTGAGACCATGACCCTAACTTATTTTTTCCTCAAACAAGGCCAATTTGATCTAGCATTTTTGGCCATTTCCTTTACCAAAAATGTAGACGTGCACCTAACTAGTGTCATATTAACCCACTTCTAAAACTGGCGGGGAAAATACTATGTTATTTTTCTGATTTTCAGTATTTTTCTTTCTTTTTTTTTCTAATCAGTCTAGTCTACATGTGTGAATATGAAGATAGATGTTACCTGTAACCCATGCCAGCCTACAGGCTGAAAACATGTGTCAGAATGGGCTAAACATGCACACTATTGCAATAAGGGTTATTAAAGTGCAAGCAAAGCATATCTCTGATACAGCTGAACAGTGCCAGAATTGAAATTATCTTGTTCCTGAGGTCAAAAAAAGCAGAACTGCTCTTGATTGAAGAGGACTGGGTTAAGGAACATTTGAACAAGTCCATTCTCCTATGAACAGTGAGCAAGGTGGCAGATGTCACCAAGAGGCCACTGTGAAAGCCATAGCAATTGGGAGAGACTTCCTGAGAAGTGGAAGAAAGAAAATGTCACTTGTGTCCTCAAGTGGAACAAGAAGGAGGATTATGGGAACTAAAGGTTTTTTATCATCACCTCTCACCTGGAAAAGGTGCTGGTGCAACTAATCCTGAAATCATTTCCAAATATATTGAAGGTGATTGGGCACAGTCAGCAGGTATTTATAAAGGGGTCCTGAGCACTGTGGTCTACCCAGCCCTGTTCTGAGCCAGGGGGCTGGGGTAGAAGATATCCAAAGGTCCCTTCCAATCTCAGTTTTTCACAGGATCCCATGATCTTTGCTTTAGGATAATATTAATTCCCAGAAGTTCTCCTTCCCAAGGAGAATCATAAAATTTACTGTTCTAGTCTTATCTTGAAAATTGAAGGGATAATCCTCTGGGGTTATTTCACCTGAGTAAACTTTAGTTAAGTTTTTCAAAGAAAGTACATTTCATAGCTCTGTAAAAGAGATGTAGTCAAATATATATTCTTTTAACAATCTCAATAAAGAACATCCACAAAACGAAATATGAACAGGAAAGAAAATCAGAAGGTAATCAGCAGTTCCAGAGAATTCAAGGAAATAAATCTCCAGTCTAAAATCTCATTATGTCAGGAAATCTCAGAAGATACTCAAATGTCATTAAGAGCAAGACAACTCGCTGAAATCTACAGATCACATTTTCTCAGACACGACTTTTATTCTTCTTCATGCAATTTTTGGAAGGAAGTTAATTTCTACCCATGATTATCCTCACATTGCCCAGAGACACTATTTTAGTGAGCACAATATTGGAGACATTCTTTACATACTACTGAGAGAGCAGACTTTCATTAGTTCAGTCTTATTTCCCTCTAGGTTGCTCTTGGACTGCATCCATCTCTCCACCCAGTGAGATTTAATATTCCAGCTTTTGCAACAATATCTAGAATTACATGGTGATGACCCCACAGTCTTACAGTAGCCTGGTTCATTCCATTCTATCTTCTCCTTTTCCTCTGAATGGGTATTTGTCTCTGGAGGAAATGAAAGTTGAACATTACTTTCCTGAAGGCAAGAGGGCTTTTATACATTTTTAAACTGATCACAATGGTAATTACTTAAACATTCAAAGAATGTAATAACAATCCCCCTCTGAGAGTCACAGCTACTGCAGCCCCTTCTCTCCCCATTCTTCCTGCTATCAAGGAAATGATACAGGCAGGTACTCCAGGCACTTCAAAGTGAGTGGAATATGGATTCTTGTGGAAGTTGGATACTAATAAAAAGTTCCATCTGAGAGAGCTCACAAGACTGGAGATAAAAGTGTGCAGTGGCCATAGCCCTCAACCTGGACACTGAGAAACCTAGGAATACTTCGTTTTCTATGGAGCATTGATGCTCCCAGTTCAGATGTAGCTTCTATACCATTTCCCTTTTCAAACCTGTAGCATGACTATGGCACTACTGAAGCCATCAGAGATGCCCTTTGAAGTACCCAGCAATGGACTGAGTGATTATCTGTAGAATATTTCACCAATTGTGTGGTGTGAGGTGACAGTGTTGGGGTCAGCTCTAGGTCCTGTACAGCACTGCTGTCAAGAGATCCAGATACACAGGTGGCCCAGGACAGCTCTACTTCATGGCCCAGCCAGAGCACCTGGCTGTGAATTCTCAGGATAGACCCTACCCCTGTGGCCTCTGAGAGCTGGAAAACCCCAGCCAAAATGCCAGTGGCTTGTTGGAGTCCACTGCCCAAATGTAAACTGCCTGCTTACACCTTTGCCCATTAGAAGGTATAAACCCCACAAAAGTTTAATCAGTCTTTGCACAGTCCCCTTGGTCTTTAGTTTTTTATTACTTCTTTGTTCCTTTGCCTTACCAGTTGCTGATGATCATGCCCAACCATGATCCCACCCATCAAACAGCTGTATAGTTCATTTTCTGCTCTCCCACTCTCTGATCCAGGTGTGCATCACCTGCCCCTTTACCTCTATCTGCCAATGAAGGACAATGGAAAGTAAATTCAATTTCCCAAGGTTGCTCACCACATTGGACTGCCTGCAACAAGAGACATTATCTGGAATTCTGTCCCGTCGTAGTGAATGGCAAAATCTACCTTGAGTATACCACAGTCAGCCTAAGAGAGGATCACACCTACTTAAAAATGAAACAGTTGGGCTTTTATGAGAAAAAAAAAAAAAAAAAGTGAAAACTATTGCTGTAATGCTTTCTGTCTTTGTATTCATTGTAAAATGCCTGCAGGCTTCCAGAGATCTTGCAATTATTAGAGTAGACGACAGGATATATTTATGTGTTGCTTAGAAAGAGGAATGTTTTCTTTACTTTTATAAACAAATCTTCTGTATCTTTTGACATCTGCAAGCACAATTTGCCTGGTTCCACATATCACAATATTTTTTGCTTCATATTAAGCCTTTTTCTGCACTAAAACACACTATGTAATCCAACTAAGAAGCTAAATAAAGTTAAGAATCAATATTATTATTTTATTCCCTATAATTTTAATTTTAAAAAATTGACAAAGTTCAAGAATAGTTTTTAAATATTGTATAAGCAATAATATAACCAAAAGCATAGAATCATAGAATCATTTAGGTCAGAAAAGACCTCTAATATCTTCAAGTCCAACCATTAACCCAGTCCTGCCATGGACATCACTAGACCATGTCCCTAAGCATTACTTCTATGCATCTTTTAAATACCCCCAGGGCTGGTGGCTCAACCACTACCCTTAGCAGCCTGTTCCAATGCTTGACAAGCCTTTCTGTGAAGAATTTTTTCCTAATACCTGACCTAAACCTTCCCTAGCACAACTTGAAGCTATTCCCATTCATCCCATCTTTTATTACTGGAGAGAAGAGGCCAACCTCCATCTTGCTACTCCTTTCAGGGAGTTGTAGAAGAGTGAGTGGTACAAATGAATGGTACAAAAAGTTATTATGACAGAAAACACAGCAAAATGTGTTCTACTGTTTAGACAGATATCCCTGGGATTCAATTTATTTAACTTTAGCCAATCAGAAATTTAAATCTTGCCTAGAATAGCAGTCTTATCACAGGGGGGAAAAAGAGACATCCCCAGGCAATTCATTCACTCTGTCCTGAGATGGATGTTTAAGGTATGTAGGATAGATCACCTTTTGGAGAAAGTTCTCTCTTGCTGCATTTCCTGCTGATAAGAAGGAGACCAGACAATGAGCTTAGGTGAAACACTGACCTTTTAGAATACAAGCATAAGGTGAAATTAACCCCTCCCTAAATAAAGTCACATCTTTCCCAGGGTTTTCATGTGAGTACAATATGCAGGCCAAATGCTAACAACATTTTACATGAGATTCCTCACAGATTGACTGGTATTTCCACTAAAACCATTAGAAAAGAGGCCACTGACTCTGAAAGCACACTCACTGTAGTTCTATTAATTACTCAGCTCCCCTAAGAGCAGCAGCCTCAGGTTCTGAATCTTCCCATTGTGCATCCATTCCAGCTCACTTTTTGTCCTTGCTCTTCCATGACTACCAAAATAGCTGTCAGGATCTTTCCCTTTGGGTTATGAACACTGCATGCAGCTTCAATAGCAGCCATACAGATATATTCAAAATCCAAATCCTTATTGATCCTTTTAGATATTGTGAACACTAATGATTTTTGTTTGCAGCAAGTGTACCTTTGAAAAGATGCTTCAGGGAAAAATATGGTGCATTTACACACAGACAAGTTCCCTTTACTTGAGAAAAACTGCTTCTCTGTATCTCAGGAAAAGGGAGCTGAATGAGCTACTTTTATGGTAAGAGAAGTAATTACTGTTCCCTGAACCAAAGTGGATCTGCCTGGCTTTGCTTGCAGTAAAGCTGGACTCTGAAAACTACACTGTACAAGCACAAGCACTGTAAGTGCTTGTCTTTAAGCATGAGAAGGTCCTGGAAAGAACAAACATCTTTTCTCAGAGACGTGTGCTTTTTATCCCAGCTAGTGCTTTTCTGTCCTGTAAGATATTAAACGAGATCCTGAGAGCTCGAGGCTGGATTGGCTCGACCAGCCCACAGGTCAATATGCCAGCAGCATGTTCTCCTCTGAATTCCCCAGATTTCACTGAAAACTTAACACAGCCAACAACTTGGCTTTAAAAGCAATGCTCCAAGGTACTTCCCTTTGGCTCTTTCAGTCTCATCCAACACATTCACCAGCACTTGCTCTCCCTGCAATTTTGTGTTTTGTTCATAAAGTCACTTTGCCCTGACTGATTTTTGTTTGCAATTATCAGCCAGGCTGATGGTTTGAGCCTTGCAAAGATATTCAACATTTCAATGCAAAGGTCAATGGAAAAAGCTGGCAGTGGCCTAAATATTCTTGTAGGTTTTGGAAGTCACCACGTGCAAAAGAGAGACCGAAAAAAACAATGAAGATGCTTTGCACATAGATCTTGAAAAATAATCTTCAAAAAATCCAAAGGTAATCAAAAAATTGTATTATTCCAAGAAAGAGGGCAGCACCAGATACTTGTCAGTAAATTTAAAATACGAGTTAATGGAGGCTGTGACTGTGAGTTCAGCAAAAGCAGTTGTTGACATTGTCATAGCAAATGAGAGATGGCAAATAGGCTACACTTTCAGGGGTCTGGCTGCAAAGATGAGTAATGTAAGCCTGATGCACAAGAAAAGAATTAGAACAGCACATGACTTTGTCTAGAGAAAAACTTAAATACAAAAAATACTGTGGTGATACAGTGGAAAATTGATTTATTTGACCTAATTTATTGGCTGATATTCTGTCACACAGAAAAGAATTAGCAAGGACATTAAAACAAATTGTAAGACTTTAAAAGTTAAGCCTATGGTGGATATGGCATACACAAATGTATCCCAATATCACTTGTATTTCAGCATTTCTTGTAGTTCCAGGAACATAAAAAGCATTAATTAGAAGGCAGGCTTGTTAATCTTCCTTCTGAAGCATAGTATAAAAGTACAAGTGGATTTAAAATGGAAGTTACAAAGTAATGTTTAGCTTTTCTTTTTTCTTTATCATGAAGTCCATGAATCCTGAAAATGAGGGACACCATAAAAATATACTTCAAAAGGAAAGCAATTGCATTCAGTATTCAAACTGTCTTATTTCACAGTGTTCTATATGAACCAGCAGAGCTTGGAATTGTTCCCATAGAGCAAAACAGAAAAATAGTTCATGAATATTTTCCTTCATGTAAAAAAGGGTTCATGCTCATCAGTGTCTTAATTCATCATTCCAAATCAAAATCATAATACTAAAGACATCCAGGTCTGCAGAGATAAATTCCTATTAAAATAAAGAAAAAAAAATGGAAATGGTGTAACATTTGTCTTTTTCTTCATTAGGCTAGACAGTGAAAGAAAGCACAGAAATTTAGATCATATCAAATTACAGTGGCTCCTTCTGAATCCAGTGACATATTATGAAAAAAATCATGACCTCCATTTGTAATTTGATTACAGGAAAACAGAGACGTAGAGAAAGCAGTTTGTCATAAGTGGCAGTTGATACCCTCCAACTAAAAGTCTTGGTAGGTTGATTTATTTTTAGGTTACAAATGTCTCTTTTGCGCTGTGTGTGTGGGGGAGTTCATTAAAAGTGGATGTCAAAATTTTTGGATAAAATCCATATTTATAATGTATTTCATGCATATGAAGGTGCAATTCTATTAGTTTTTACAAAATTACACAGAGTTGCTTGTCAGGGGTTTTGAAAATATTACACTCAACGCCCGCCATAGTACTATCAATGAAACTGCATCATTTTAACTGTGTGTTTAAATTCATGTCATGATTTTCTTGAAAATTGTAATTTATAATTAGGATTTCATTTGAAAAGTGCTTTTCATGAACAATCTCACATATTGGTACACTAGGCAGTGTTTTGTTTTTACTTGGGGAAATCTTTTTCATCCAGCTACAACTTTCCAGCTCACAATCATAATAGGAGATATTCTTTACCATGCATAAGAATCAAATTACAGATATTTGAGGTTTTTTTCTGGAAAGCCTCTGAACATTATAAAGTGAAATGAGTACCATGACATATTCAAGTTACATTTTCAATTTTACATTTCCTAAAGAACAGTGAGTGCCTGACAATTTCTTATCTTTATTGTGTCTCAGCCATAAAGCTTCAGTTATATTATAGTTTGAGATGTTAGCATTAATATGTTAATTGCTTGAACATCACTTTTTACATACAGCATGACAGTTACTGAATAGCACAAACTACATATGTATACTAATGCACTTTTTCTCAGATTCCTTTATTCTTCTACTCTTGTGAATATCTTTGAACAGAAACTGTTTCTTTTTAGGGAGAACATGTTTAGGAAGGTACTGATGTAAATGGAACTTGGAGTCCTTTCAGTTTCAAAGAGGTTTTATTCAGAGAGATTTTAGAAATCATGTATGCTATTCTCTAGGTTAAAGGTACATTCATTACAAAACAATTTGTGCGCTGATTGACAAAGCTCCTTGCAAACTCTGGCAGCTTGTACATGGGTTTAATTGAACTTTGCTTTTATATGTGTGCTGAATAGCTTCCAACCCTATCCATGCTCTGTGCATCCCACATGGTCTAAAATAACCTGTAGATATTTTACCAAAAGCATTTCTGCAGTGAACAGACTTGCCTTTTCTCTGTTGTTGTCTTTCCCTCTGCAAATCTGCTCCTTCTCTCTTTCTTTTCCACCCATACCAATCCTCCATTCTTCATCTTTCTTGCATTATAACTGCTCCTGAATGGAGCAAGCTGCTGCACACAGAGAAAGAACATTGAAAATAAGAATTCTTGCCTGTCCAATAATACCATGGCTCTGGCTCTTGGACCAAGGCAAGAATTACCCTTTTAAAATCCACCATCTCCATGAAAGCTTAAATTTGGACAAGGAAAGAAAAATGTTTTTTATTATACTTGGTGACAGAGAAGTAAAAGAGTTATTTCCCCCTACTGCACATCTCCAAATATTAGACTGAGGGAGAAAATATCCCATTTTCAATATCCAATGCTTCAAGGTAAAACACCTGGGACAAAACAAACACACTGACACAAACATGATTTATTAACACTATGCAGGAAAGAGATGCTCAGTATAGCATTGTGAATGTCATCCCTGCTCAGCAGCAGTCAAAAATCCACAAATAAGAGGATCACAATCTATGACAGCCTCACATCTTGAACACTGTGTACACCCCAGATATACAATATAATAAAAATACATAGTCAATTTTTTAAAGGGAAAAAAAAAAGACAAAAAGTGTAATGGGAAGTGAGGAGTAGCTGTTTACGGGAATAATTTAAGAAAAGTGACCACATAGACCATGACCACACAGCCTAGAAAAAAGGCAAGTGAAATAAAGCCTTTTTTCTGTAGGACTGAAAAAACAACCATTGACTCTTTCAACATAACAGCCAAGAGCACACAATCTACTGATTAGACAACAGCTGCATTCTGTGCATAACTAAGCTGGGGAAATCACTTCTAGTGTCAAAAATAATAATGGGCTTTAAAGTAGAGGCATAATGGAGGATGGGGTTAATTTGTAGTTGTTAAATGTAATGGTCTTAATAAAACCTCAAGAAAATCCACAAACTGATGGGAACTGGGAGAAGACCAAGGGGAGGAGCCCTGCACATTTGCTCAGCTCCAGAGCTGAGTGAATGAGTCTCAGATTCATGGAGTTGCAGAAGGCAGGATTTGCAGCTGGATAGAGCTTTGATCTAAAGGAACAGGGCAAATATTGCACTCTTGTGATAGCCCACAACAAACTAAGTGTTTCTGCTGAGACTTGTTTAAATTCAAAACAGTATGTAAAGCAGCCACCTGCTTCCCTTTTCACCATAATGGTTCTGGTGACAATTGGAAGACTCAAAATGAGCCAGATTATGTTTTATGCCTTCCCCCAGAGGCCCTTCCTTCTCAGTGCAATCGTATTCTGCAGCCTATTATGATGCTCCCATCTGTCTTAGTCATCGTGCAGCCAAGTTATTTGTATTTAGCTCCTTAACCTTTCCTCATGAATCAATTTCTCATAGTCAGTAATCAACGCTGTCTGACAGAGAAGGAAAGTAAATCTTGGATTTAGAAACAGGGCTTCAAACAGCAACTCCTGAAGCAGGAGATGCAGAAATTCTCCAGGTTTCTTGTACTTTGTTTAGATAAAATTAAATACTTACAGGAGAAAACAATGAAGCAAAAAGGATTGACCATGTCAGGATAAAAAAATTGGGCACCGGATAGGAAAAAGCACAGAAAAGTCGAATAGCAAGACGGGATTATGATGTGTTTTGCTCTTTCCTGATGTATTATGAAAAAGCACCTGTCTGTCCATCCATCCATCCATCCATCCATCCATCCTGCTGTTCTTGTTCCTAACATCCTGTTACTAACTTTGATTTTGACTTTGACGTAACCAAAAGTATAGTTGTAATATTCAATCAATGTTCATTCAGTGAACATGTACAGTCTGATCAGTTATAAGGGTTATCCTGTGCGGTCTCTTGTTTAGCACTGTGCTGCCAAAAACCATGAGTGGCAGCTTTCAAGAAAATTCTGGAATCAAGTTGAAAGCCAAAGACATGAAAATTAATTTAAAAATGTCTGTCACTGCCCAGTAGTGAGAGCAGACATTTTTGAAGCACTAATGGAGCTCAGTATCTGCTACCATTCCTTCTGATTTTCCCAAGCATTACCATTCCACATTCACCTTCTTAGTAGTTCTCTGTTCAGGACTGCTTTTAAAAAACTCAAGTAAAAAAAAACCCTTCACCCTGTTCAGTTCTAAAATGAATTAAAGAAATAGCATAAAAGTGCTCTGAAGCAATTCCTTGTGTTTGAAGCGAGGCCTCTTGAGGTTTGCCTTGCCATGGACTGTTTGTCTAGGTTATGCTCATGGTTGTCTCAGCAATGTTACAAGACTCAGGGTGAGACCTTATGGAAGGAGAACTGGCATTTGTCACAGATTGGTACTTGCTCATCTTCTCAAGCCAAAACACTCACAAGAATCAAGAGGAATGTGTCAAGAGGAAGATGTATGTTCAGGATTTTGTGTGTGCAGCCCAGGGGGAAAGGAACAACAGCTACTCTGGGTCCTCACTGTGTTCTTCGGCTTCCTCTTGAAAAGCAAAGACAGGTTGGTGTTTGTCCACACCTTTTAAGGCTCCCCTCAGGAGCCAAACAATTATTACTGTGGAGTCATTCATCTCATAGCATTACTGTCCTCATCCTCCATAAACCTTAGACAAGGTTGCCAGGCTCTGCCTTTGGTTTCTCTTTCTGGATATCTTTTTTTGCTGGCATCTGCCTTTTGGTTTGGAAGGGAAGAGCACAAGTGATGTGAATCTGTGTGTAAAATCTGTTCACTGAACAAGTTCAGCCGAAAATCATTACACAAACATCTCAGCAGAATGAGGAATAAACAGCACAAGCCTGTGCAGGGAGGCTTCTCTGCTTCTATAAATTGATCAGCACATCACTGGGACTGAGACTCCACAGGAAAACTTACAAGGTGTCATGCTATGTTCATTACCCTCAAATGGAACAGGAGTGTAGGAGACTTCATGCTGTGTTTTATTGTCTCTTCAACTCCCTCACTCAGAAACTGATGACATTACAGATAGACATCTAGATATCTAGATCTATATCTATAAAAAAATAAAAAACCTTCCAAGGGAATCCATCCTTATTTATGGACTCTTTCACTCAGAATAGAAATAAGGATTTGATCCCGCCTCACACAGATGTCTCATCCTTTTAGAAGAGGAAAAAGTTCTTGTATTCTGAAGTGAAAGAATCTTTTATTCTAAAACTTCTCACTCTCCAAGGAAATCAAAAGGGTATCTTGAACGATCAAGACATAAAATCCATTTCAATGATAGAATTGACTGGGTTTGGGGATGTGAAAACTGGCTTTTCTTCACAACATACTATGCTGAAGAGAAATCTGCACACAAATCAATGCTGCTGCTTCTGCTGGTCTGTACTGCCTTCCTTTCGTATAAAAGCGGGATCACTGCCATAATCTTAGGAATTTTACCTGGATATTACTGGCGTAATTAGTTCTTTTATAATGCACAGAATGACTTTGGAAATTAATATCTATTACTAGGAAGCATCTGTGGACAGAGGTAATTTAGCTTAATGCAGCTTTCCTGAACTATATTTTCTGGTCATTTCATGTGACATAAACCCTTCAATAGCTGAAATCCATTAGTTTCAATATTAGGAAATTTTTCCATTAATAATGGTAAGTCAAATAAGAAGAAAAGATGATTATGTGAAGACTAAAAGTGAAATAAAGTAATAATTTCTTGATGATAGAACCAAAATTTAAATCACAGTAAACTTCGGTAACATTTTGTGCATAACAAAGGAGGAGAAAAATGTGTATCATAGCCAAACATGCAAGGGGAGGGGGAATTTTAATAAATACAGCTTTATAAAATAACAGTTTAGTAATTCAACTTGTGAAAAATTACAACTTTTAAAATTTCTCAGTATTCTGCCTCACTTCCATTATTTGAACTTTCATTTGCCACTGAGCAAACAATAATGAATTAATGGACACATAAATATATTTTCAGAATTATTTCAAGACACAAGGATAAGAAAAATCATTAAGTATTTGATGACAGTTGCAATATCTTCCTGATTTAGATGCAGATCTATTCCCAGAAAAATAGAGGGGATGGTAAAAAGATTATCAATAAAACTCTGCTTATAATTATCATATGAAAGAAACACAATGAAGGTAAACTAGATTCGATGGATTCATAAATTAAACTGCAGGTGGAATATAATTTATTTCTCTTGCATTTTTGTTCCATTGGAAGAAAAAAACCAAAACCAAATTAATTAAAAACATTTTAAAATAAAAATTTTACCCACTAAAGTTCAAGGGCATTTTATCACTGCCTTCAGCTGGGATGGATTATCATTTATTCTCAGGTCTTGCTACAACTGGAGGACTTATCTTTGTGGATGTAAAAAAATTGTTGACACAATACAAATAATTTACAGATCTCTCAACAAATTTCTAGTCACTTAGCCCATGTTCAGAATAGAAAGTGCTGCAGAATATTTCACCTGCTATGCAGTGGCAGAGCAGCAGAGAATGAAAATGGCACTATGGGTGGGATGAAGACATCTGTTGTTGTTTCATGTCATTCCACCCATGTAGCTATGCTAGATTAAAATTATTTTAGTCAGAGATGCATGTGCTTCAAATCTATTAACATTAAGCCTTACACTTTATTTATTCCAGTTGTACTGATAGTAAAACCTGAGGTAGGAAAGTAGTGTGACACAGAGCAAATTAGAGTTGGGAAGGAATCAGAAGTTGATTTCCTCATCTATGGTAAACCCAAGATGCAAAGGTGTTTCATACACCTTTGACACCATTTTCTGAGCTGATTTGTTGCTTGGCGTTTTTTAATTTGCTAAAAAACCCCATTTTTGTAGTGCATGGCATGAAATGTTACACAATAATTGGTGTATGAAATTTTTGTTGCACATTTTCTTGCTCTCTGTTTCCATTTCTCTTTATTTAACTGACCCTTCTTCAACAGAATATCTGAGCATCTGCTTATCAACAACCGGAGCCACAAAATAAATTTGTTTCCTACCTCTTAAAAATAGCAAGAGCAATAGCTCTTCTTACTTGAGCATACAAGAAATTTAATTTCTTTTTCAAGTTCAGGACAATTTCATTTGGCTGCTTTGGTTCTCAGATAATTCATAATTGACTTGGAAAAAAGTCAAATCCAGCTTGGATCTAATCCATATCACAAGAAGCAAAATCACAGCTGACACTCTTGTTAGCACAGTCAGCAGAGCAACCCAGAGCCTGCTTCTATAAACATTACTCAAGCAGAGCTTATATTCTGAGTAATTTATTGTTAGGAATTTTGCTAGCATGAGGACACTCATGAAATTGAGACATTGCACCCTTGAATGAGACCCTATCTGTTCCCAAAATTACACCAGTTTAACAAACAAAACAAAACAAAAAAGTTTTATACAGTATTTGTTCCTTGCTTATGTAGAAGTTGAGAGTTTTTGAAGTAGGATTTCTTCTACTTAGAAATAAACATAAATTAAATGTTTGAAATAATCCGCTTTCCACCTGAGTAAAAACGTTCACAGTGGTTCTTGCATTGATTTTAGCTGTAAATAAAAGCAAACCACTTAGGTAAGCTAAGGAAGAACCACATCTTTACCAGAAAGGCAAATTTTGCCAGCAGAAGGATAATGCTTGGCCTTGTGTCTAATCAAGACACAAATAAGCTCTCATTACTCTTACTTAACCTGCAGGAGAAACTGGAAAGGCAGAGTTTACAGTGTGCCCAGCTGATAAAGGGATTGCTTCCCTTTCCCTCAGATGCCACAGGAGCCTATGCACAGCACCATCTCCCTTCAATCCATGCTGCATGCTTTATCATTCATGTTTACTCCTTTGGAAATGTAGAATAAAAAGTGCCTTTCTTCAGTAATATTTCTTCTTTCCTTCCCTCTGCAAGTCTTATTGCTGTGTCCCTTATTTGCCATCTTTCACTAAAGGTTTCCAGGTTTCATCATGCCAGTAAATAAATTATTTCCATTTATAACTCTTAATAGTCTGTTCACAGCTGTCAATGGCTAATATATTCATTCATATCCTGAATGGGCCCCACACCAAAACCTAATTAATATTTACAGAGCAGAAGAAAATTGTCTGGAAGAAGCAGTTCTCTCCAGCCTGTATAATACACACTTGCCCATTTTTCCTTTCCTGGTTTTGTGTCCTTTACCCATATTCAAATGGATTTGTTGTAACTCCCATTGCTTTAGGCAGGGCACATTCAGAGCCCTTTTCCCCTCCAGAAGCCCATGAAAGACATTCTTCTGAGGGCAATGAGGATCCCAGTAGCATAGGAAGGCTCCCCACAGGTCTCAAAGTTCATTGTGGGCAGACGTGGAGAGCCATGGCCAAAGCTACATTCCTGTCTGCTCCCAAGCTGGATTCCTGCACTGCCTCTCCTGCTCTTGGCACTGCCCCTCCTGCTCTTGCAGTCATATGTTTGAGGGGAAAATTTAGTAGACCAAACTTAGTAGTTTAAAATTAAGATCTCGTTTAATAGCAGAGGAACTCCTTTTCTGGTGGTTCAGACCATTTGGAACTGTCTTAATTCCATTCTGGGGGACATCCCTCTCTCTCTACTGCAAGAGGTACTCTTTGTCTCCCCTGGCAGTGGACAGTAAACAACCCAATATCATATTCCAAACATCCTAGAGATACAGAGGTGTGTCCCACGGTGTAAATGCATCACCAACCAGCATGGCCCCCACCATTCAGCTGAGACCTTCCCTACCTGCACAGGTTCTCTGCTTGGGCCATGGCAGCTGGAAACTCGGCCCGTCCCCCCTCCCACCCTAAATCTAATCCTAATAGGACAAATTCTCTTAGCATTCGATGGGGGAACAATGCAGCTGAGTCTTCAATAATTAGGCACTAATCTGATACTAACTAACTCTCTTTGTTGGAAGGGTCTGGACTTTCTGTTGAGAAAGCTTTCTCAGACTGAACTTTGTTCTCCTGCCAGATTTTTTGTTTGTATTTCATTTTTGAGGGTGGCTTACCCAGAAGAATTGATATGTACACACACCCACTTTGCTCTTTCACAGGTCACATCAGTGTGAGAAAACTCAGTGATTTCCATTCAGTTTCCAGCACCAAAACTACTTTGGCTGAACATTGTGAAGACAGAGCCTACAGAGAACCTGCTCACTGTCCAGGGAGCCCTTAGAACGGCCTTTCAGCACTTAAGGGGTCTGCAGGAGAACTGCAGAGGGACTTTTCCCAAGGACATGCAGTGATGGGACAAGGGGGGGATGGCCTCAAACTGAAAGAGATTAGATTTAGATTAGATATGAGAAGGAAATTCTTTGCTTTGAGGTGGTGAGGCACTGGAACAGGCTGCCAATAGAAGCTGAGGATGTCCCACCCCTGGGAGTGTTTAGAGTCAGATTGGATGGGGCTCTGAGCACTCTGGTCTAGAAGGTGTCCCTGCCCATGCCAGTGGGGGTTAGAACCAGATGATCTCCAGTGTCCATTCCAACCCAAACCATTCTGTGATTCTATGAAATTAAGCCCTTTCTTTGAGTTTCGAAGCTGCATCTGGTATGCACAAGAGAGACCAAACCTTTTTACTGAAGCAAGTTAATGCCCTTTGGAATAAGATAATTATTATATATATATAATTCTAGTAGAAGGAGCTATATTAACAAGAGAATTTCTTTATTATTTTGTCATTTAAAGACATCATCATCATCTTGTCTTGCTTCAGATTGGAGGGCACAACCCAGATGACTGCAAACAACAGATGATAAGTTCATTCTTGCTTTTCAGTGACATTGATCATTGAGTTGTCATAAATCTGTGAAGTGCAGCTCTACTTTCTTTACGAACCTTGGACCTACCATTTTTGTGGCACAATTATTTAGTTACTCATTTACATAGAAAAAAGAAAAATTACTAAAGCACTTGCAGCTGAATTTTGTCATTCAAAGGTCTAAGCCCAGAGTGATTCTCTTTGTAATTGTTTAGAAATTAACTACTTGGCTATTTTCAAGATGCAAGAGTAAAGTATTTTTTAATTAAAAATATTTTGTCAGCTTCTTTTTCTAAAGTAATATTAAACCAACTGTTACAGGTAGTTTTTTAAAATTACTGATTTTACTACTGTAATGTAGTGAAAGGGTTATGTTCAAACAGATACTTATAAAAAAAAAATATATTTCCCATGACGTATTTAAATAACTCATAGCCAGCTCAGGTCAGAATCATTGGTCTGTATGCCACAGTGCTGGCCATCAGGTGTCCCCTGTCTCTGAGGGACTGTTGGAAAAGGTATTACTCAGTCTTCTGCTGCAGATTGCTGGTTTAATCTGCAAGACTGAACACCCTCCTGCTAATAAAGCCTTTGCACAACACCAGAAGAAAGGCACCCTCTCACAGAAACATGGCAATACACCAGTGCCCTACAAACAAAAGTTCAGTATGAAGCATTGCAAAGTCAACAAAAAATTATTTTAAAATGACAGCATTTTTCTTTTCCTAAGTGGATGTTTACAATAACAGTTTATGTATTTCCTTGAAGTCTTAAATTTTAATAGCACACTGCGTTCGAGAAAATGTTATCAAATGTATTCCAGGAAGGGGCTTAAGGTACTGAGGCAGAAGGGAATCAGGCACCTGCGAAAACTCTCTGGGCAAAGTGATTAAAACAGAGATTCATTTTCCCTGCTTCATAAGGTACGAACCAAGCTGGTTGTCTAGATTTCCTGTGTATGGAAAGAATACTCAGAGGGCAGTTCATCACAATTAACTTAGGTGTTTATCTTAGACTGAGACAAAATAAATGTGCCATAAAGGTACCTTTTCTCTCCACTAACTATAGGGGAACTGAAAGATGTGGTTTAAATTAGACATATAAGTTTTAGACAGCAAAGTGAGGTGAGATATATGTCTTGCAAAGTAAAAATGGAGCAACATCAACAGCTGAGAAATAAAAGGAAACTGCAAAGGGCCTTTGGGGTAATAGAAAAAATGTGGAAGATGGGAAATAATATTAATTAGGTAATCAAGTAGGGTCACACAAAAGGATTTGAAGAGCAAGACAAAATGGTTTCACAGCAACCTGTGAGTCTGACTGGGCTGTCACACAGTATAAAAGAAAAGAGAGAAAGTGATTAGGGAAAAGGTTTGCAATAATCACTGCAAAAGTTGCTCAGTGCATGGACACAAGAGTCTCCTGTATGGATACAAAAGAATTGCCAATCTTTGGGATATTGTGAAAATACAAAGGGTATTCAACAGCAGTACCTTCAAAAGATAAGGAAGGCACTGAAGGTGAAAATGGGTAGCATTTTTACTGTAGTGAAGATAAAAAATATGATGTGCCAAACTGAGAGAGAAAAGATTTTTTTTTTTTTTTGTCGCTGAACCAGATCTAAACCTCACAAAGAGAAAAAGTCTATTGCATGTTAATATGAATTTTTTCTGGTTACCTGTTGGGGCCGAATTGCTGGCTGAGATACTAGAGACAAAAACATTTATGTGGAAAATCTTAAATCATAGACTATAAAAGGGAATCTATTTCATTGATAAATTAAATTTGCATGATTAAATAAATCTGCTCCTTGGTTATGCATTATACCACCTAGTCTTAACAATCTGATTACACATTTAATATTCTCAGTCTGTAATATAAAAATAAATATTACATAATCCAGACTAAGAGCAGATTATTTGATTCAACCAAATCAGAATAATGAACTGATTAATATCAAGTGACTGCAAAATAGCTTCCAAGGCTGGCTCATTTGGACATTTTGGGAAATTGTATTATAAAAGCCTGTGTTGATCATTAATAACCTGTGTTATCTGAAATCAATCATGGGGTAACTGAAGGCACTTTTAGAGCAAATCACTGCTTTGTGACTCATCTTTAATTAAAATATGTTTTATATTTTCCCTGCCCATCTTCCCAGTTCAAAATCTAAGCTGTATTTCTTTCCATTTTTATAGGAATTCATCTAGGACTCCTATTTTTCTCAGTGATGTTTTGATGGCATTTTAAGCATAAATATTATGAATCCTTCCCTGTCAACTTTTGATTTACCAAACATTTGGCCAAGTCAATGAACACATTAAGCTCACTACATAATACCAGATGGCTTTATGGGCTTGTGTCCTCTCCTGGGCAAATCCTGCTGTCATCTCTGAGCATCTGCAAGGAGCCACAAGGGATGTGTGCACTTTTCATTCATTCAGCTGGGTCACTCATCATTAATATTCAGAGCAGGAAAGGAGGTGTCAGACAAGAGAATTGGTCCTGGCTTCTGTTAGCACATTGACGTGTCAATCATCCACCCTAGAGGCTGCCAGGCCCAATTTAGAACAAAAGTAACTGCTGGGCTGAGCACAACACAAAAGGAGACGAGATTTCTTTGTGTTAACCAGTCCCCACACAGCGTGGAAACGTGATTAGAGTCTTCCTCACAGCCAATAACACACGAAATCCAGTCACTAGCAGGACACACTTTGAGATAAAATCTCTGACCCCAATCACATTATGAGTGATTCTGCTGCAATCATAGGGTGTTCTCAAACTGAAATTGTATTTAAAGTGCCTCTCTCAGGAAAGTGGTCCGACCCAGCATGGAGATAACTGGAATATGTTACATTCCCTGCAATTTCTTACATGACAGCTTTGATCACTCATAAAAGGTATTCTTGTTTTCTAGATTAATACAGTCACCTCTAAAAGACAAAGTAGAGGAAACAAATTAATCCTCAAGCCGTTTGATCTCAGTGCAATTCCCCAGCAGCTGCATGTGCTATAGCCTCTTAGTGCTCCCTACTGGAGTCCATTCAGAATGCCTCCTGCTTCCAAGGCAGCTTTAAGGGAAAAAAGTGGGTATGATAACAGAACACACATGGGCTGAGCTGCTTGGACTAGGACACAGGAATTCCTGCTACATGAACCCTTCAGCCTGGTCTTCCAAAATTTTGATCTTGTTTTGGAACCTTGAGATAGTCAAAGCAAATGTGAGCACCAGCAATGAGGGCGTTTGTTTCACAGTTCATACCTGTTGTACCATCAAGGGACAAAAGTTTCACTTTGCTCTGGTAGGTTTCTTCTCTCTCAGCAGATGGGCTAACATAGGACAGCTTACAAGTGACTACCTATATAACAGCAGAGTCAAACCCCTCAGACACTGGGATCTGAATGTCAAAGTTAGCTTTTTCTCTGGCCTAAGTTGAACCAACATCCAGGCTGCAAATATTCTGAGGAAGTTTAAATATTTATTGTATTGATCAGCTCTATCTCTGTGTGCAAAATCTCCTACCACCCATTGATATTTAGAGAAACATTTTCTCAGGACAAGCCACATGTACACCAGTAAATCTCTGTCAGAATCAATAGACAGACACCTTTCTATGCCAGCTGAAGAACTGGTTTATTTAGTTTTAATATAAGGTTGTCAAATACACGTTCTTTTCCCTTATGCTTGCAGCCATCTGTTGTTTACTACATGTGACACAACCAATCCACCTGAGCTTCTGCCTTGGTCTGAATGTGGGGAATCTTTCACCTCCAGCATTTCTCATAACAGACAGCCATTGTTTCATATACTTAATTTATTTCTTCAGGAAAAGACAGAAAAAAAAAATTTTTTTTAATTCTCTTCTCTCCTTCATCCCCACTGACTGTATCTGACTGCACCATGAAAGATGCATTTAACTGTGGCCTGGTTTCACAGTGGAGTTTTATGGCCAGCTACATTTAACCCAAAGTACGAACCCCACTCCTCTATTTCAGATCCTGTAAAACACACAACATCAGCAGCCAAAGGTTGTAGCTAAACTGCAGAAGTAGCAAACAGTGACAGTGGGAAACAATAAACCACTTCTCCTTTAGTTGTCATAGCTCTATATTACTAAAGCTGTTTAGTGATAAATGTGTTTGAACGGCTGCAACTCGCAAGCAGGTGAGAAGGAAGCCTGACCTCCCTCCTTATGTAGCCATCCTGGACATCCTACATCCATGTCACAGCATGAAGAAAGGAGGTTAATGCAGTTCTGAATAAGTGCCATCACTGATGATGTAAACATTTGTATGGCAAGTAACACAGTCATACCAATACACATCAAAACTATGTTACAAATCCACATGTTTAGATAGCATGTCAGGGAGGAAGAGCACATCAGTTCTAACCTGTCAGAAAAGACAGGAACTCTGTTTGCTCAGCAGAGATTTGCTGTGTTCATTTGTCCTCTTCTGTTCCTCATCTCTAAAACTTAGATGAATGTATTTTTTATACATTAGGGAGATGCATGAGTTTCTTAGAAACAATATGAATAGCATTGGTATAAATATCTTCTTTTCACTGAAATTGTTTTTCCACAAGAAATGTTGCTGTTTCAGTATAAAGATGCTCCAGTTTTCAACACACTGACAGCATTTGGATCAGTAACATGGCATTTTCTTCCTCTTGTTTCCATCAACATGATTTTTACATAAGACACAACTGGTCCCTCTGTAATTCATCTCCATACATAGCATTTCCTCACACAACTTTATGAATTCAGAGATAAATAGTTTGAGAAGGCCGTCTGCTTTCATTTGCATCATTCTCTGTGTGCTCTCTGATCTGAGGTTAAGTTTAGCAGCTGCCTAATACACAGTCCAAAGACTGAATTATCTCTGTTACTTGTGAGGACAAGAACTCTTCTCATTATGAAACATTCTCTCTGTTGCAGGAGAGGGGCAGATATACACAAAACGGAGGGATGAGCCAGCATTATTGTTCACTCACAGTTTTAGGGAGTCTTTTTTACATTTAAAAAAACTGCATGTGAAAAGAAACTGTACCAGAGTACTGAAATAATCAAGATTTCTGAGCTGAATTTTAAACAATGGAGTATTACCTAAGAAAACTTGCACCAAAGCACTCAAGAGAGTATGCAGTAATTATTTAATGCTGAAGACAAGTTAAAGAATATGTCCAATGGAGACGCCTCAGACACCAAACAGAGCTTATGTTGAGAAAGCAAGGAAATAAAGTTAATACATTGAAGAAAATTTATACAGTACTTTGTTTTTCAGATATTAAAAGCTGACTAAAATCCCTGTATTACAATAATATTAAAAACAAAATGTTTCTTGTTAAAATCAGCTAAAAGTAATTTATAGGGCTAACAAAAAAACAGCTTTTTTTCAGTGGGGGCATAAGAGAAAACTGTCTCTGAGAAGACAATGGCTCTTGATTTTTGATTAAAAACATAGTCACAGCAACTTACATCTTCATGACTTCCAGGGTGGATCGATACTCCTCATTATACTGCTTAATGCACATGCTGAGATTCAAAAGCGCTTCTGCTGGTGGAAATCCCAGCAACCTCTCGTGCTGGTACCAGCCTTGAAGGACAAGATCCCCCTGCACTTTGCTCCCCAGCACAACTCCAAAGCAAAGAGGCCAATCAACCTTCTGTGGTGCAGTGCTGAGCTCCATGGTGAGNAAGGAAGGAAGGAAGGAAAAGGAAGGAAGGAAGGAAGGAAGGAAAAGGAGAAATGGCAACTGCTGGGCAAAGTCCAGGGGAGGGGCAACAGTCTGAACAGGGAGTGACTTTCTGGAGGCCAGGCTGAAAGAAATGGCCTTACAAGAGATAAGGTGACAAAGACTGGCACATGAGAAAGAAACAAAGCCCAAGGCAAAGCTTAAATGATCAAAGCTCTAAGATGAGTACAGGAAATGTTTCCATGAAAAACATCTGAGAAAGAAGCAGATCATGAAGAAGGATACTACAGCCCTGAACCATAATCTGCTCAGATGCAAGGTTTCATGGGCTTTTGAGAAAAGGTCTTTGAAAGAAACTGAAAAGAAGAAGAGACAGGAGTTGATCCAGCACAGAGAGACAAGACACAGGCACCTGAAGTTAATCACCAGGTCAAAGCTGATGAGCTTTAGCAAAAGATTTAATACAGAACAAAAGCTTCAAAGATCTCAAGAAATCCTGGATCAGCTGATGGAGGAATGGATTAGGGAATCAAAATGAAAAAGCTTTAAAGGAAGAAGAATGAAATTCTATGGTCAAATTTAGAGCAAAAGAGAATGAGGGTGAGAAGACATATAAGTGTGCTGCTAAATATAGCTGAGAGAGAAAAACTCAGCAAACCCCAGAAATCCCGGCAAAAACCACCCAACAGAAAGAAAACACATCAAGGGAATTGTTTGGAGGAAAGAAAGCATTGCTCTCAAAGATAAAATATGATGGTGGAAAATGTCATCAACAGGAAACAGAAGAAAAAATCAGAAGAGATCAGAGAAGTGATTTGTTGTTAGAGTTTTGAAATCTGTTGGGAAAAAAGTTAGAAAAAATACCCAAAGCACCATATGGCTGGAGTCAAAAGGAGAAAAAAAAATAGTGAATGTTTAAGCAAACAACTACATGTCTTCAAATGCCTCTTATAGTGCAGATAACCTTAAAGAAAGATTACAGCTAATTTTGTGTCCAAAGGATAGCCAGCAATTTATTCTTTTTGAGACTTGGCAAGAGCTCTGGATTGTATAGAACTAAAATGGTTTTATTTTAACTCACTGCATCCAATGACTGTGCCAATCACCATCTCACCTGGCAGCCTGGCCTACCTTCTTGCTTCTCTGATGTCCTTTGGTGGCACAACACTTGAAACACATGCTAATTAATATAAACTTCAAATATATTTAAATTTTATCAGATAACCTGATTTATGCATGTAAAAAATAGAGATCTCTTCACAAGAGATGCTTATCCTTCATTAACTTTTGTATCTTTGAGGAGAAAGAATTGCTTTGTATCTGCTGTGCAGGTGTTTTTGTCTCTGGAATGCAACATAAAATACAGAAATTTTTCAAAGTTCAGAAACTAGAAGAATTTTTAGTCCTAAAACAAGAAGGTGATTATATCTAATTTAACATGTAACTGGTTAGTTTGCATTTCTGATGTTGAACATACCATTAGGCAATAACTTAGGACAAGCAACAGAGTCACCTGAAAAAGTGAAGAGCTTTCTTTCCTAGAAATGGAAGGCTGAAACAAAGTTCATGGCATTAGGCTCTACACCTTTGTGAGGAAGAGCAGCAGAGCATTCCAAAGAGCTGCCAGTTTCAGCCCGATGGCAGCCACACGAACGGTGAATGATGAATGGGAAACAGACTGCATTTGAGAGCATTTGATCTGGATGTTATCAAAGACCTTTAGGAGCCTTTTGAACCTAAGTTTGGGTTTTCCCAAACATGTAGTTCAAAAACAATGTCTCTCTTCTAGAAGAGCAAAATTCTGAGTAAAGCAGAAAAATCTAGCAACTGAGAGAACCTAACCCTTTCACCACCACTGCTGAACATCAGTACATTAGTTTTGTTCAAGCTCCTGAGTGAAATTTCCTAGCTGCAGGCTCAGCCCAACAAGTTAAAAGCACTTCTTGACAGAAAAGAAAGTAAAGCTGCATTTTGCAAATGTAAACCAACTACAATTTGAAAACTTGTTCCTGCTAAAAATTCAAAGAGATTGTAGAAGCAGGATAGTCTAAGAACCCTACAGATGGAAATACACATGTTCCCAGTAGAATTGAGGAATCTGATTTGTAAATCATAACAGCAAGATATTTGCATGCTTGGAAATCTACAATATTTTTTACACTGCCTTCCTATATATCAGTCATCTGCTGAGACATTCTGGTTAATATTTCCTGCTCTTCAGATGGAGTTGCAAACTGTAATGGCTGTGATTCTTATTTCTGTGTGCTGAGAGACTGGTGAGGCACAGGAAAAGGACTGGTTTGCTGCCTGCCATGCACTTATCCAACAGTATAAAAACTTACCAAAGCTCAGTAAGGAACGTTAATACTACACAATTCATATTATTTATGGATAAATGTAGAATTGTAACCAATTTCTCTTCCAAAGAGAAGATGTCTCTTTCTGGCCTGAGCAGAGACCCAGGAGTCTGGGGTCTTGTGGTCTTATTTCAAATGCAGGAAAAACTGCCAGAGGCCAGCATATCTTGGATATAAATTAGCTTATTGCAAAAAGTGTTCAAAGCCACCTTTCCTTAGTGCAAGAGAAAATCAACAACAAAAGCAGGTTTCTCAGCAAACAGGTAAAGGGTGTCCCTTTTGAACAACAGTTAGAACTCCCCCTCTGTTTTCACCCATGCTTGTTTATAATTCTCTTTTGTAGACTTTTCTCTTGGTTATTTCTGTCATTCTGCATCCCATATATTTGAACATCATCATATTGAAAAACCCATTTGTGCTGTGTCTTTTTTAGATAGAAACTGTTTTCGTTTCAGTTTTCTGAATACCAGTAGGAGCATAATCATTTCTTACCTTTATCCCTCACAAAAACCTTTTGTTAAACCTAGCAGCATTTAATGACATCTAGCCAACTATAACAACATCCTGGTTTTGAACACTTAGCAACAGCTACAGAATTTCTCATTGCTGCCAACAGCAGCCATATCCAGCCCTGTGCCCCAACATCTATTTCAGCAAAAGGCAGATAAAGATAAATTACCCTGGTGTTCTGAGATAAAGAAACAGCAGCATAATAGTTCTCATATGTTTTAGTGCTTCAGCTTCAAAGAGGTGCAGTGACAGGAAAGGAATTGACTCAGCTCAGGAGTCACTACGGACAGACAGCACGACAGGATAAGCTGGCTGCAGGAGGGAGAGATCACAGTAGTGCTGCCTTTGGAAATCCTGTCAGTGGGTGAGTGCTGTGAAGTATACAACATCCAAACAAAAGTAAGGATTCATGCTTAGCAAGGCCTTGAAACACCATATTACTCATCTTTCATGCTGCATTTCTGGAATACTGCTTTTGTTTTGTAATAACATCCTCCCCCCCTCCCCTTTTCCTATTTAGCCATATCTGAGAAGAGAATACACTCCTCCTTTTAGTTTTGAACAACTATGGGCATACATCTCTCTAGATGTCTGTGAGTGGGTCTACAGTGCATATGAAGGTCATGAAGCCTTAATCCTGAAATGAACTCTATACAGCAAACAAACAAGCTTTTTGTTGGATTGCAACCGAGATACAAAATATTTACAAAAATATTTACAAAAATATTTTGAAATTTAAAATAAAACCCATGAGGGATTTCAAAGCAATGTTTATAATTGATTTGGATAAGCTCAGCTTTTAGGATTACTTCCTGCTACTTTTTAAAATAACTGTATTATCTGAAGGATGAGGAAATCTTTGACCTATATATTCTAGTTACTGTCTCTTTCTTCCACTTACTCGGTTTTAAAGCATGTTAAGACAAGCTAACCCATATAAGCGTTTTGCGGGACAGTAGATCCAATTTTAGTCATGCCAAAAGTACCTGTGTACCACAGGAAGACAGATGGACAGACTCTTATTTTAGCACATATTGCATGGCAGAAGGAAACTGGTGGAAAGCAGGACTTGAATTTCTCTCTACCCCCAAAAATCACAACCACAGAATTAACTCAGAAAACTATAATGAAATAAGATAAAACAAAACAAAGAACAAAGCATCCACCAAATAAACAAAGAAACAACCCCTCTCAAATCCACCTTTGTACTGCTTGTATTGATACTTCTCATATCAATCAGTGTTGGCTATATGCTCATCAAAGCTACAAAAGCTACATACTATCAAAGAGAAAGGACAGACAGGAATGTGGCAACTTAATTTATCAGTGAATTCCAATTCCTGTAGGAAAGATGTGACAAGCAGGTGAGAGAGTAACATTAGGGGAAATTGTTCTTTGCAAGGAAGGAAATGAGATAGATACCATGTAAGGAAATATTATAGAAGCACTGGTCCAAGGGAGTGAAGCAACAATCCTTTTCCAAGCAAGGGCCAAGCTATTTCAGGTAACAACTCTCAAAAGTCCAAGGAAATCTGAGTTTCTTGACTGCGCATCAAACCTTCTCACTCTTGCATGGGACTGGCAAAGAGCAGCACGCAGTGAGGCTGCAGGGATGTGGTCCCAGGGCAGAGAGACTGTGGAGAAGCTGCCCTGGCTCTCCACAGGGTCAGTTAAGCCACCTGAAAGCATGGATGAGGTGAGTCTCCTGCATCTGCACACACAGTAGATATTTGACTCCATTCTCCTGTACACTGGCTCCACCGCCTTTACATTCATTGTTTCTTTGAGCAATGTGTTGATTTAGATAGCACACATTGCACACCTGTCCTCCCTTTCATCCAAGAGAAATTCACTCAATGCTAATGACCCATGTGGAAGAATATCTGACTGACCTAGAGAGTGGTTTTACTGTTAAGTTATTTTTTCCACTTACCTCTCTGACATACTTCACTGAGAAGTCAATTCATTATGACCCCTGGAAAACAATACGTAAAACAAAAACATGGCACACGCACAGTCCTTTGGTGGTTTTGATTTCTTATTCTCTGAATAAATGAAATGCCCCCTTCCCCACTTTGAAGACAAACAGATTGATTTGAGAGACAAAACAGACAATATAAAAATTTCAGTTTAGTAATAAAGTCACAGTATTATTTTCTTAACCATATTTAAACAGTTTCTCTACCAAACATAGGCATTTCCACACTAGGACAGGGGAGGGCACTAAAGAGTTATACATAGATCTGAACGCTGAAGTTGAAGCAACGCTTTTTCCAACAGTAAATTGGTTCGACAATGATTTCAGGCTCAGCACGTACACTTCTTGAATGAAAAANAAAAAGAAAAAAAAAAGAAAAAGCAGCTTTGATATAGCCTTTTTTAGTTGCTTGAACCGCTTCCTTAATCGTTGGGAAAAGATGCTGAAGCCAAGCTTTGCTTTTGTACTTTATCTTATCTTTCAATCAAGAAAGGAAAAAATACATCCCTGTCAATAGTTTTCTATGAATGTGTTGGACTCTGAGAGAAGTAGATGTGGTTTGAACGAGACTAGTGTGCTTAGGCATTAGTTTCATTTGCCTCTAGTCAATTAAATCACGTTTTAGGACAAAAAATAATTGGCTATAAGATCCTTGTTCTACCTGAGCTAATACCACTACAGAACGGAGAGAGTTCTTGGATAGTGTCAGTTTGGACAATCGACCACAACGATTTCTGCACTGTCAAGAAATCCCCTGCAAGAATATGTCCTGCAAGTAAGTGCAAACTTACTGCACTTGTTGGCTCCTTATGGGAAGCCACAATTCTTCTTCATGTGCATATGTGTTTTGTCGACAGAAATTAACAACACATAACTATTTACATAACTAATTACATCAAGCTCAGAGTAGCGTATGAAGCTGAGACAATTCTTCCCATTTTCTGCCTGTCAGAGTCCACTATCACAGCTCAGAACTTGAACTGAGGTCTTTCTTTGTACAAGCACATCTGAATGAAGACTCTTTTAATTATAGCAACTTCTTTTTAATTAGTGGATAATTCTGTAACCAGTGGTAACATTTGTCATGGTGCAAGGCTATAATCAGATCTCATGCACTGGTGCATGAATTCACCACTGCAGAGATCAGGAAGGCTTTATGAACAGCATTCAGTTCAATAAAGACCAAGTTCTATATTTTTCTAGAGACTTTTTTCTATTTTTCACACTATGCAGCATGTAGTAAAGCAGGAGTAAACCTGGGTGTGTTGGTCAGTCACAGAAAAGTTATGAGGCAACAGTATGCAGTGCACACGAGGAAAAAAAATGCTAACAGAGATGGAGAGGCATGAATGCTACTTTTTAGGTCACTGATCCAGTTCTGGCCTGCTGTTCTGGTCAACCCTGATCAAAAATATAAAATTTTAAAAATGGAGCAGAGATATCAGAGGAAGACTGTTAAGCAGCCCTGAAACTTTTTGGTTGATGGATGTCTTGTATGCAAGGAGCACATATGTAACACATCCTAGGGTTTGATTTTGATATACATCCAACTCTGCACCACAGTTTTCATTTAGCAACTCCAACAGATGCTTTAGGGTAAAAGGGGTTCCTCTAGCCATCTGGATGACATCCTACTTATTGACATTTTAGAAGGAGTATCACATGGAACAGAAACAGAACTAGGGAACAAAGGCAGGCATGGAGGAGAGTGCCAGCCTGCAGATTCCTAGAAGCCAGCCCATGCAGAAGTGTGGTGGAAGAGTCCAACAGCTGAAGTCCTCCAAGAGCTCACCACCCCATGGCCAAGCTCTGCTCTGTCCAGAGGAGAAGCTTGCTGCCTGCCCTCATGGTACAGAGAGACAAGGCCCCAGAAGGCTCACAGAATTTGTTTTTCTGTCCATGATCACAGTTTCCCATGACAACCGTGTTTTTTCTCCATAGGAATCCTATGCCTGGCTGTGAAGAGATGGACTTCTGTGAGAAAGAGAATTTTCCCAGAAGCTGGACCTGTCCCCAACAGATGGAAATGATTCAGGTGCTTATGGTGTCCAAAGTATATACAATGTGAATCCATTTTTCCACATTTGAAAGAAGCGACAATGAAAACCACATTGCAAACAGAAAAATTAAGCTTATTTTGAATTTCAAAACAGAGCAAAGAAGGAATCACTTTATCTTAAGAAAATACCAGGAGCTTGCAAAAACAAGGACGAGCTGTGCAAATGTACCCATCTTGACTTTGTGGGTGTAACAGAAAACTGGAATCACAAATGCACACCATGTGTTACAATTTTTTTTTTTTTTTTTTTTTTGAAAGAGATCTGGCTGCTGTGCTACCATATTGGCACAGACCCTCCAAATCAATTGTAAGGACATTGCCACAAAAACAGGATAAAGGGAAGTGCTCGGTCTTCCCAGGAGCCCGCGCTGGGGTTACTGGAGGTTATTTCCTCGGCACACCGCGCTGCCCTCGCCCGGCCCTTCCGATTACACACCCTGCCTTTGTGTGTGCCGGCCTGGCGGCGGAGAGGGCTCTGTGTGTTTGCGGTTTTGTTCCCTTCATTACCATGCAGACAATATTCGGCTGTTTTCAAGGAAGGTCTGGGATCCCTGCTCTTTTCCCAGGCTTTCTTCTGGCCCATGAAAAGAGGAGGAACAACGAGGAGCCTGTTCGGCCGCGTCTCGCAAGCCGTGGGCTGACGCTGATGTAAGCAGCAGCGCGGCGGTGAGTGGCTGCGGCCGGGCTGGTCATGCTCCGTGCAGGCGTGGCGCGGCCGCCGCCCGGCAGCGCCGCACAAAGCCTCGGAGCGGGGAGCATTCAGCGGCCCTCAGTGCCAGCCAAGCATGAAGGGCCAGGGGATGTCCCCTGGGCACGGGGCGGCCCCCGGCTCTGCCCGCCCCAGCGCCTGCCCGCGGCTCGCACGCTGCCCCGCTCATGCCTGCGGATGCGGATGTGATGAGGGTGATGGCGATCATTACTAGCGGCGGGAACGGCATTCTGTGAAATTGGGGCTGGCCAGGGGAGTAAGAGCAGGAGGGAGAAAACCAGATTTGTTTTGGTTTCGCAGAACTCAACCCATGTAAATCAGTGCGGCCTCGGTGCCGGCAGCGGCAGATACATTCACACAGCGATCAGCACAATAGCCGGTCCGTGGTGCCCGATAACCCAAGGCACGTTATCTCTACAACTGTCGCACAGTTCCTCGTTGGGCAGTCAGTAAAGCTAACTGTCTACTAACATGCATTTAAACAGGCACATTGAGGCAGTAGGTTTAAAACCAATCTGCCTTTTTTTTTTTTTTTCTTTTTTGAAATTTTTTTTTGCCTAAAAAATATTCATTATTATCAATGGGAAAAAAAAAAAAAAAAAAAAAAAAAAAAAAAAAAAACAACCAAAACCAAACACACACACACACACACACACACACACAAAATCCCAAACACACAAACAAACAAACCTACCAAAACAAAAAAAAAACCCTTACTCAATCCTTTGGTGATTGCTTGTCAACTTTCCAGTTTTTGTGTAGAAAATGAGCTATGTTATTACAACTACAGATAGGTTGCCACAGAAAGACAATGAATAATTCTCAGGCTTGTTTTGTCATCTTGCCAGACACCCAACACAGAATGCAAACCCCCAAATATTTGGGGCTTCTTCACAGTAGAAAGTAGTAAATACAGGATTTATCCTTGCTAACAAACTTGTTAATTAGCTCTAGTTTTTCAGTCTTCACTCTGCCTACTAAAGACTGGGGTGACACATTCAAACACTCTCTCACAACACTTCCTGCCTCTTGACAGATCCGTGGGGAATGAAAAGCAATGGAAATCTGCAGCTTGTTTTCAGAGGGGCAAGACACTGAAAGCACATAGCCAATTTTTTTCTGAGAAAATATTAGACCTAAGTGAAAGAGGAGAAGTGGCGGGAATTGAGTATTCCTTGTTATCTGAAACATCTCTCCAGTGTATAAGTCAATGTACTTTTCAGATGCAACTTCCCAAGACATTGTGGTATCATTTAAATTTGATAAAGGAGTGTCAGGAGCACATGTTTCATGTGCCTTCCAGAGCCATGAGTACATGCTGTATTTAAATTCAGCCAAATTGTAGGTTGTAAATTAATTAATTGTTAATTGTAATGAAAATGTGCCCAGGTAGCTAACCTGCACACCTTTATGTTCATTAAAACACGAAGCAAAAATAAACAGAAAAGCCTTGATTATCACCTAGCAACACAAATATTCATCAAAAAAGCCCTCCCCTCAGCTTTGTCACCAGATTTTTTAAGTGCTTCACAATACATTTGCAAATTTCTGTCTGCTACATCCATTTCTCAAGAGTATGCAGGTGCTGCCTGTTTCTGCAGCTCAGTGACATACAGTGCATGCACAAAAAGTGTAATGAACATTTTCATTTGGGAGATCAGAAATTATTTTGTGGGCAGTTCAGTCTCTCAGTGGCATTTGGAGACTGACACATAAGAATGATGGTACCAAAACTGAGATTTACAGCAAAAACATGCACCCAGCAGGACATTCAGGGTCTGTCTCTTTACTTTGCTGTATGTCACACATGCACACACACAGATGTTTATGACAGCAGGAAACGTATGCAATAAAGGGGCTACAACTGCACTAGTAACATCAGAAATTAGAAGTGCTTCTAAATTGGAAAGGATTTCTGTATTAAAAAGTAAAATTAACAATAGCTGGTGAATTCCCTGAGCCTGACACTGTATGTTCTTACAGGAAACAGAGCTGGGGAGAGGAGTTTTTGGGACTGATTTGTTATCAAAGAAAGAAAGAAAAGAAACCTAAACAAGTAACAACCTAGAAAATTTCAGTCTCCCCCGAAGCAGTTTTCTTTGTTAATTAATTTGTCTTCATCATTAGAGTTTTTTTCTTTTCCTGTAATAACAAGCTATGTTGTATGACGTCACCCTTCTTCTTTATGGTACTTTTCATCTCAGTGCTCTACTCTCTAGCAAAGACTACAATTTGCACAAGGTGTTACTTGCAGTCCTGTGCTTTTAAGATTCTCATTACAACCTCGCAATTCTCAGTTCAACCTGATTTTACCTCACTGCTAGTAATTCCTTCCCAAAGCCACCTTTCAAACATGAAATCTGAAAAAAAACCCTAACAACAGTGCTTTCTTAAAGGTTAGTCCTGTTCTGGGTGTTATCCAAAGCAATGGCTTTGGATGTGGATGCCCCATCCTTGGCTGTGCTCAAGTTGGGTTGGATGGGACTTTGAGCAACCTGATCTAGGGGAAGGTGTCCCTGCCCACTGTAGAGGGGTAGAACTAATGATTTTCAAGTTTTCTTCCAATTCAAGCCTAGGCAAAAACTACCCAGTGTTTATACTAATAGGGACTAAAAAGCAGCAGAAGAAACAAAGGTAGTGAAAATATTCAAACAAAGTACAAAGGATAACTAGGGCACTATGCCACTTGAGAATCATGGTAAAATTTGGTAAAATTCATAAATTATGTTTAAAAAAAAAAAAAAAGAGAAAAAATAAGTAAAACCTACATAGGCCACCAGGGAAAAAAAACAAAAAGCCATTTATCTGTACTTAAATAAATATGTGTCTGGTTAGTTTTGACAACAGTGAGCTCCATTGTGGGGAATAAACATTTCTAGTTCCAGAGGGGAAACCTTCACACTTCAGAAAGGCAGAAAGCAGAAGAGGCTTTTCATTCTGCTGTGTGATGCTGGGTTTTGTACTTGTTATGTGTATGGGGAAGCTTTCATGCTCGTGGGGAAGTAAAATGGTTCTTTATGGAGTATTTTATAAAGGACCATCAATCATTCCTGTATGAGTCTGAAGCAGAGGGGAAGCAAAGGAGAGGTCATACACAAAAATGGTTGCGTTTCAAGCTATGGAATGAAAGATTTGACTGTGGGAAAGTAGATTCACATTCATGCAGACCCTGAACTTGGCCTTACAGAGCAGATAAGTGCTGCTTGTGCTGCAGTATCCTCTCACTGAGGTCTACCACCTATAAAATAAATCCTGTAATGAAAGCAGATCACCTCATAATGCAGTCCTGGTAGGGGCTGATTCATCCAATATCTCTTGCTTACAAATGTACCACGGGGTTACCATAGTTCAGGCAGCCTCATTAAAAGCAGTGCAAAACACGCAGAGCTTGAATGGAGATGAAATAAAAGCCCTATAGATGGTTGTTACACATAATCCATTTGTTACTATGCTTCGGGCAAACAAAGGAGCACATTGTTTATAGAGCTGCTTTCTGCCAGCAGCAGAACAAATTCTTATATGATTCTAGTGAATATTTTACAACATTCAACAAAATGAAGAGTGTGCCTCCTTCATAATGCTAGTAATTCATAACTGGGAGAGGGATGAAGGCAGAATAGAGAGAGTGGGAGTAAAATAGTAAGATCAGGTAATTTGTAACAGCTGTACAAGGAAATCAAAATTGTTATTGATTCTGAGCAGCTGAAGACGTGCACTGGAAAAGAGATGGAATTTTTCATTCTTTTATATGCATTGCATATAGTTCATATAAAGCTTAGAATCTGTTCCTTAACCACTAAATTCAATGGTTTATCATTTTGCATACCAATGGGTGAAAATGTCTAAGTTCAGAAAGGCAAAAATAAAAGGATATTCTTGAAATAAAAGTTGGCCAGACACTAAAAAATTGAAAGCATTGAATGAAGCAACAAATTTAACAAGTATAGGACCTATCCAGTTCCACAATAAGAAAGTTTTAAATAAAATTGCTATTTCTAGTTCTATATTTGGCATGTATGTTGAAGGCTTTTTTTCTCCTGACAAATTATTGAAAAATGTAGTTGCAGTTTTATTCGCTTTCTCATATCCTGGGTTAAATTATGTAGATGATGTAGATGCAGACTTCATCCTGACCTCACTGGAGTTGCATCAGACTCTAAACATGCCAACCTAGGTGTCAGCCCAACCAATTAGCACTGCTGAATTCACATTTTTCACCATTCCTTACTTTGTTTTTCAAACTGTGTCTTCAAGAATACACTGTCATTGTTCATACATGTGAACAAACAAAAATTCCCAAAGTTGGGTTTATGGAAGGAGGCTAAACACTCCTTAGGCTGGCATAAGCTGAGAGGTGGGCCTTATACCTAAACAAAGAAAATATGTGATCATTCTTGAAGCTGAACATGCAATATGCTACACAGAGCTAACTTTTTGCAATTTAAGCACAGGATACTGGTCTGTCACCACACCTACAAACAAAGAGTTAAGAAAAAATTATCATCTGAAAAAAAAATCCTAAGAAAAGGAGTATCAGAGACAGAGCTCCAAACCCCCAAACCTATTGTGAGGTTTTATTTAGCAGCAGTATGATAAAAGTTGTTCAACTGCAGCTGAGCCAAGAGATTTTCACCTCCCCTGGTCATGATATGACTTACCCTGGCTTAGAGGAGAAGGAGCAAGTTTCTCTCACATGGCTTTAGCTCTCCTTTGGGAGGGAAAGCAAAGCAAAGAGACCCTGAATGCAGTCAGGGGCCTCCAAAGGGAATCAATGTATCTGCAAGGAAGTGGCACACCATGAGGCCCTGGCTGTTAATACTATCTTTGTCTGTGAAGAGAAGTGGCGGCAAAACATGGCCTGGTGAAAAGACATGAAGACAGCACCAGGGCAGATATGCAAATTTCTGTGGGAAAACATCCCCTTGGAGGCATTGAGAAGCACTGACATGTTTTCACATAAATGATTAGGCAAGACAGGATCCTATTTTCCATCCAAAAGGCACTCCAGAAGCTGAGGGCCACCCCTCTTCCATGCACAAACAACCACTCTTGCCTCTATCCAGCTGCTCAAACAGCAATGGCTTTTCTGTATAACTGTATGAAAGTAGCAAATGCGGGTTGTAAGGAGTATGTTGTTTGTGTATGTGTGGTAAATACTGATAATTGGAATAGAGGAAGAGCCACGTTCAGATTTCCCAATTGCTGATTTTCTGGATTCCAAATTTCCAAAGTCATTCAAGGCACAATGACACTGTCAGTGCAGCTAATGTATTCAGTACAAACTCCAGTGGGATGGATTTCTGCTGCAGCTGTAAGGTCTTATGGACTAAGTAAGCAAGTAAATGCAATGAGTGAGTGGGAATTTTTTGACTGTTTCAATGGATCAAACCTTAATCGCAGGCATATTCTGAATGCTGGACTCCCTGAAAACTTGAACAGATACTGTGCAAAACCCCTAACAAGTAGTAGCTGACATTTAGCAACTAAATAAAAGAGGAAATATGAGTGGGTGACAGAGAAGGTTGCTGAGAGAAGCTGTGAATTCACCACCTCTGGGAGTGTTCACGGCCAGGTTGGATAGGGTTTTGAGCCACCTGGTCTAGAAGGTGTCCCTGACCACAGCAAGGGGATTGGAACTAGATGATCTTTAAGCTTCCAGCTAAACCATCCCATGATTCTATGACAGGGCAAAACCTGGGGCCTTACAGAAGTGACTTTAAAATCCTAACTGGAGGGGTGGCCTTAAGAGAGGGGTGCAGGCCGCCCAGGGAGCTGCTGAGGGCAGGGGCCTCATGTTACTGCCATGAGCAATGGCACCTACTGAGCAGCCCCAGCACCTGCACCCGATGGAGAACCGCTGAACAAATGCCCTGATGGGCCCAGTGAGTGTCCTGCTCTGCCCTGCTGCCCCACCAGCCTGCCTCTGACCCACACCCCCGGCAAACTCCCTGCTCCTAATCCTCCTTCCCCTGACCAGAACAAAGGGAAAAGCCCCATTTCCTGCTGATGGGAACTCCTCCATCCATCCCTAGTCTCACACACTATAAGCAACACACTCCCCTTCCTCCCGTGGGTCACTCTTCACCCATACAAATATTTAGCGATCGTTTTCAGTAGAAAATTCCCACCATCACATTGGATGAGACTGAGGGCTTGGGGCAGTGTGGTGATTAATGGGTCCTTTGCAGAACAAAACCTCCTCAGCTCTGTCACAAGATAGTTGCTATGGTTTTTTGACATGGCTTAGCAGAAATTTACTTTGGCCAGGGGATTGGAGGAGGGGAAATATATAACAAAAATACTATAGAAAAGCTCTCCATTGTACACTGGCAATTATTCTGAGCAAATCCTGTGCCTGTCTAGAATTTCAAGCTCTGTATAAATACTTTCAATTAGATTTAAAAAAACAAAACCAGAAACAGCAAATGAGGAGATTTTGTTAAGAACAGACAGCTTGAAACACGTCTTGTTAGCTATCAACAAAGTCTGTTAGAAATGCTGGAAGGTTTCAGCTAGGTTGATGTAAAAACAACATCAAATATCCTGTGAGAGACTAAGTTAAATATTCTTTGCAGTGACTCAGTTAAAGATAGGTAAGAATGCACACTTCATTGCAATCAGCTGCAACCTCAGAAGCTTTTAGCATGATATTTTACCAAGGTCTCAAATTTCAGCTAGCTCTGTGGCAGATGGCAGCTTTCATAGGTGTAAAATGTTCTAATATATCAGACAAGTTCTGCATAAAACATCCAACATAATAGGAATGAGAAGCTGTCCAGGGAATGTTTTTGAATGTGTTTAAAAATGGATGCTTCCCATTTTATACAGCAAAAAAAGGCCAGAGCAGTGTGCAAGAGTTTTAAGGCGCTCTATCCATCTGGAAGAGGAGTCTTTCTGCGTGTATTTTGAGTGACACAATGACAGGCTTGTATCACCATCCCCACTTGAAGGAAAATCCTGCTAGACTGAATACTGGGGATCTGGGTTTCAAAGCTTATGTAAGATCATAGAGAAACTGCTATTCTTGAGCGGCCTCAGGCATGCCTAGACTGTCTTGTAAACTCCAGTCCAGAAGATGCAGAGTGCCCAACCTCCTTAGAAACACTGTATTAGGGTGTTCCATCTGTACTCAACAAACATCAAACCAGAACATCTGGAAGCACAATTCATTTGGGTTTGTACACTTAAGTCTGTTGGTATGTATCTGAATGTCATAAATCAACGTTACACCGGCAAACATCCAGGGTAACTTGGAAGGGAAAGCAGCATAGCTGTGTTATCATGTCACTCTGTGCTACAAGGGGCATTATTCCAGGAAAAGCACTATAAGATACAGATACTCTGCTACTGCTACCTGAGTCTGCTTATTCAGTTCCAGGAAGGACTGCATTATGTCACACAGAAATACTTTTTAGGTGTATTTGAAAACCCATTACTGAATATCATGTAGAATTATTCGTTTCTTTATTAATTCATCACTTTACTAATTTCAGTGCTCGGAAGTAAATATTTACCAGCTGATCATCTGATCTGCATAAAATATAAAAAATCTTAGACTATTCAGGACTAATAAAGGTGCTGCAGCTTTATTGGCATCCACTGGCATATATACTGTTAGACAGGGAAGGTGTCAAACATTATAGCACGTGGGAGAAGTTTTTAGAATTGCTTAACAGTTTCAGTGGAAAGTGCTGCATCACTATCAGAATTTTTTATATAAACATAACAGTCCCAATGGAAATTTTAATTTAGAAAGTTGTTTAGTTCCAGGGTAGAAGGAGAAAGCAGTCAACAGGAGAAAGCACAGTCAACACCATGACAATGCACAGCAAATGCTTGAGAGGGAAGGTGACAGGCTCAGGTGCAAATTCCTACTTTGCATTTCTTCCTGGCTAAAACCTTGACACAGTCATGGTTTTATTCCAGCAGGGAATACTGAAATCTCAGGATGCATTTCAGGATGGGAGGAACTTTTTCTGCCCAGGTCCACATTTGCAACTTCTCCAGCTCAGTTATTCCTGGTGTCTGAGTAGTTGCTTTCAAATCCACCGAAGTGTTTATAGGGTATGAGAATGGTGTCCAATTTTCTTACCCAGTGCAAGCAAGAAGGCACAATGGGGGAGTATTTCAGTAATTAGCTGTAACATATTTGACAGGTAGATCCAGACAAAATTTGATTAAATTCGATACAAATGCAAATAATAGAAGCAATTTTCTAGGTGTTCTATAAATACAGCTCTATCACTGAAGGCAACAAAAGTTGAATTTGAAAAGCTGCAACTTGGCCACACCTGTAAGCACATCTGTGCTCTTTCCACTGCTTCACTAAGTCATTGAGGCTGAGGTTACCACATTTCCAGTAGTTTTCCTTTCAGCATTTTTTTCAGTGGATTCCCTTGTTGTATTTTCAGTCATCTACCAATTTACTGCATGTTCCATTCTACATGTGACCACTCTCCTGATACCTACTTTGGCAGGAATTCATATACCGTGATCAGGAGGACCATAGCAGTGTTTAGTACAATGCCTTTGCTATTCCCACAACCACCAGAAACTAATTAGGCATATATAGGGTACTTTAAATTTTTGGTTACTTTTTCTCTGCTTTTTTTTGTTTGTTTGTTTGGTTGGTTGGTTTTTTGGTTTGTTTTTTTTTTTTTACAGTTGTGATATTCCACACACATTATGAAAACAACACTCAGCTTACACTATGTTTCTTTGCAGACCAGGAAATAACTAAACTGGTGTAATTCCTAGGTAGGGTGTTCCTCCAGCAGAACAAGAAACCTAGGGCTGACAGATAAATTAATTACCTAAAGCAGTATTCTCTTGTTGAAAGCTCTAGTGGTAAGCATATAGAACCTAGTCTTCAGCTTTTGGAAAATAAGGTAGAAAAGCAATCTTCAAAGTTCCTTTCTTTATAGATATTGTCATAGTTCATTTTGACTGAGCATGAGAGGGACTTTGAGTTTTATTTTATTCTTAGACCAATGTAACAACTCACCTTCTTCACATTGCTTTTCCATGGAGGGAACTTAGATACAGCATTAAACTAGATACTTGTCCTTGGAGATGCTGCGTGTTCATCATTTTTCCATTTCACCACAAAAGAATACATGTACTTAGTTGCCTACTTCTGGTTTTAGACTCATCCATTTTACTAACAATACATTACTCACACATTCTCCAGTCCCATCTTCTTCAGTCATTTCATTTCTTCGTGCTGACAAGTGAAAACAACAGAAGTGATGAGATCACATCCAGACACTAATGAGTGCATCTAAAGCAATTAACATGTCCATCTGGATGCACCATCACTTGGTTTGGATCAGAAACACATCTTTGAACACAGTTTACTGATCACCCCCACTTACTGTGCCTTTATTCATGTTGCAGAGTGCGCTTGGAGAAGGTTCTTTCAGATGCAACTGCAGCTGGCAGCTGCATTTCAAGGGCACATCTAACATCCTCCAACCACTACTGAAATGTGCACCAGTGAGATCAGATCCTCAGCACGAATGTTCCTGTTAAAGAAGGTCCTCTTATAGGCTGCAATCCCTTTTAATGTAGGCATAAGCTCCCAGGGGATTCAGTTTTTCCCGGGATGGGGGCTGAGACCTGTACCTACCCCAGGGTTCAGGATCCATCATGTGACATGGCCTCTAGAAGCCAGTAACCATTTAATACCCAGAAGAAGTGTGCGACATGGCACTACTGCCACTAAGAAGTAGCAGTACTTCCTTCAAAAACTAGCTACCTTCAAAAGCTAGGAGTTAAACCTAAAATATTTGAGAAATTCTTGTTTACATGCCCCTAGCTCAACTGCAAATAATTTAAAACCTTTTTACTCCACTAGGTGGTGTAATTTGTCTTTCAATCAAATGTGGCCTTGCAAATATTCCCCCTAATTCTTCATTTCAAGATGGGGCCATAAAAAATACCATCCAAAAAGTGAAGCAGCAATCTGGTCTACAAGGGTCAGCTACTTCATCAGGTCATGCTTCTTTGATGTTTTCCATGATTCCTTAGAAAAGCTTCTGGAAGCATAGGGTAACTTTATTGTAGAGCATTCCTAGATCTATGAAGGAATAAAGAACCCAAAATAAAAAATCACAGTCTCCCTCTATTTCCCCTTATACCCAGGCACTCTGCCTAGGTATCTAAGCTATTCTTGTTATTTATGTCATGTATTTTCAACTGCAACATCTCTGGAAACTCTCTCCTTAGTTTATGTCCAAGTTACAAGATGATGCAGTCAAACATATAGCTGGATCTTTCTTGTTCAGTTATGCTTGTTATGGCTATAGTTACATACAGAAAAAGCAGAGAATGCCAGCCTGCCTAACAGGATGTGTCTTGGGGAATATATCCTGGCTAAATGTAACCCTGGTGGCTATAACTCTGAAACAAAAACCACCTTGGCTGGTGCCATTCAACTCTGCTTCAATTGAAGTCCACATTAAAAAAAAAAATGTATGCCTGGATCATAGCTTGCTATTTCGACATTTGGAGGCATTCATTTGTTCATGTTCATTGAACAACATCTACTGATACACAGACCCCAAAGAAAAAGTAATCTAGTCAGCAGGATGCCCAACATTCCATCAGCACCATATTCCTCTTCCTAGAATTCTGTAGCTGCTAAATCACCACATGGTCCAGCTCTCCCAAAAGTTTAGCAATAAAGAAGCCTGTAATGGAAGAACACATCTAGATAATTTTTATCCTGTTTCCAGGATGTCTTGTAGGTATTGAGCTTAAATAGAAGCCACAGAACTCACAGAAATAAATTAGCATGGTTGAAAAGCTCAGGACTGAACTGAATAAAATCCATCTGGCAAACTGGAGGAAGCTCAGCTATCCTACCAGCTCCAACTGCCCTCATGCTATCCACCCACAACTCTGCTTGCTTCCCTTGGAACAGGGGTACTGGTAATAGGCATTTTTTTTAATAAACACTCTCATGAGAATCACAGCCAAAGGACACATACAACACACAGGGAATCATGAGCTTTCAGAATGGAAACTGTGGCACTTCCTCACAGTCTGTACAGTGCCCATCTTAATTTAGGTTATTTACATATGCAGATCCATGTGAGGCCAGGCAGAGCAGATAGCTCTAAAGAGTTTACATGCTCACCATATCATCTCCAAGCACCGAATTTAAAATAAAGGACTGCCTGCTGTGCACTGGAGGATCTGTTTCTGAATGCAAATTTAACACACCAACCATTTCCTCTGTGGATGATTGATGGATGAGAAATCTGAAGTATCTGCATCTACAGTTGTACATGCTACAAACTCCAAAAATTTATCTGAAAATTTTCTGCTGAGTATTTCAAGCTTGAATAGAAACAAACAGGAAGTTCCTCAACAGCTGCAGTAAAAGCTTTAATCTCATTATAAAAAGCCCAGCAATTTGATTTGTTTCATAGCCACTTCTACAGCTCCTCTTACTCAGGGATAATATAGAGTAGGGTCTGTGTTGTATTTTATTGACCAAATTTTCCAAAAATGTAGTTCTTTGTGTGGCAGAAAAATGGGTAAAGGTGCTTCTTGGTTATACACACACCAAATAAAGGGCTATCTTAATAGCATCATCTTGTGCACACAATTTAGCTATAAGAAGAGGAAGAAGTAATCTCTGCAACTGTAAATTTGAATATGTGATAATCTTTACATTAAGTACTAGACTGGTCTATGAAAAAAAGGAAACCTAAGAAACAGCATGACAAGTAAATATTTACCTGGGCCACACAGAGAATGTATATGCCGAGTCCAATTACTGAGGCTGATCAATTTAAACCTGATATATGGTCTCCTGCAAAATCTCATACCAGGACACTCCTTGACAGCTGTATCAATGTACATAGTTTTATTGTAAGAAAAAAGCACTCTGTGCTGGGCAAACATACTGTGAAAAATTAGATTAAGCATTTACAGGATCCAGGTTTGTGTTCCATTAAGTCACTTTTATTAGAAAATAGCCCTAAGAAGTGGGTTTGAGGGATTAACAAGGAAAACTTGGCACAGAGAGATATCTTATACTGGTGTTGCTTTAACTCCTTAACTGCACTCAAGTTTCACCAAATGCAGGTTTTGCCGACTTCAGTTTGCAAATTTTGACAGCTGATGGTTGAAACCTGCCCCCATAAAAATCCCATGCCTGAAATGGCATTGCCCATGCTTACACACCCTGAGGAATAAGACTTGGATTAACAAAGACCCGAGTGAGTAACTGCAGTTCCCACACACTGGGATGCCTGTGACAGAGGGTACAGGACACTGAGACAAAGCAAAGTATCTGGCCACTATTACATAACAAATAAACTTTTATTTAGATGATAAAGGAAAACACATTTGCAAGAAGAAAGATCTAGGGAGTTTTACTGCTCCCCTGAAATGTAGAGAAGTCCCACAGGCTCCCTATCAGCCTATCGGTGCTTGAGCAAAAGAACAAGCAGGTTCTTTAAATCACAGGCTAAAGTCACTATCTGCATTAACTGCATTAATCATCTCCACACTGCCTCCTGATTGATGCAATCCGTGTATGAGGAGGAATCTAAATACTGGATTGCACATATTTGGCAGGTCTTGCACCCGTCTTCACAGAGAATAGTTTTGTCATAACTCACAATATAGTTACTGTAGTACTGCTCAAACAATGTGCTGTGTGGCATAGACAACTGCTTGGCCATTTCATATAGGCTTTCTGGCTTCAAGTCTTCAATGCCGTAAGTTTTAGTCAGAATGTATTCTAATTTCCAGTTCGATTCATTTCTCATGTTGGCGTCTCTGAGGTCCAAGTAAAACTGCCAAAGATCCTACAGTTAAAAAAAGAAAAAAAGAAAAAGAAAAGAAAAGAAAGAAACAAAGAAAAAATAGGCACTGCTGTATTGCCTTCTTCCCTGCTTCATTAAGTCTCCGCAGTGATATATTGATTAGGAAGCTGTCACTCCTCATTATTCACATGTGAATAGAAGGTCACGTCCCACCCCAAGAGCTGGGCTTACACCCAAAGCTGGTACTCGCAGAGCGGTAATGGTGGGGGGATGGGGAGGAGAAGAAAAAGGAGCCACAAAGGCAGCAGTGGCAGCGTTAGAGGTCTGTCCTGTCCAAACTCCACAATGCTCATGCCTGCCTTGGGAGTGGGGCAAAGGGGTGAGAGCTAGAAGGTTCCTTTCTGCGGGCACTACTTGAGGGGCAGAATGGACAGAAAAAGCACGGCCCAGGGAGAAGTTAAGGAAAAGGAGAGATGTCGATACAGAAGTAAAATCTGCACAAGAAAGGAGCTGCCTGAATTAGCATAGGTCTCCAGAGAGAAACCGCAGTCCCAATCAAGCTGCAGGGTGCATTGTCATTGAACTCGGCAGGGTCAAGATTTTATCCTGAATTACAGAAAGAAAGTCTAAACCATTCACAGCCAAAATAATTACACAGGATTTGCTTTATCTCCAAAATTCACATGAAACTACAAAGTAGAAGCCTTCTACTTTTTATTTTCCTTCTAAATTTATGTAACATTTCCTATAAAAACCATATATAGGAAGGTACATGATTATAAAACACATTATATGGTTAAAAGTGCTTTCTTCATCAGCCCTTTTACACCCTTTAGAAACATTTCATGGGCTGCATCCCAAAACTCAGGCTATCACCAGCAGACAACATTGGTATGTAAGCACGCCCAGGATTTAGGTGAACTTTTTCACCCTTGCAGAGCTCCCCGCAAATAGTTTTAGGATTTTGCCCAGAAAAAATGTGTCTTTGATCCTACATCATAAGAATATTCAATACAGAGCAGAAAGTACTGGGCAGTGCTGCAGGCACAGAAAGACCAATCAAGTTCTCTTTCAGATTTCCTTTTCTTTGCCTAGGAAGAAAAACTAAGAGTAGACACCAAAGTTCCATCACCAGCAGCCATAATACTACAAAGGCTGACATTTCACTGTGATTTTTACTGACACTATGAAGTCTTAAACAATGCTTTAAAATCTTTACTTACCAGCAAGCTATAGTCAGAAAGATCATATTGATACAATCTGACACCAGGGTTATTGGACTCCAATTGCAGTATGTCCTTCACAGGGGTTACAGCAGGTGCCACAAACAAGGAATTGACAGGCTTTTCTGAAGAAAAAGGAAGTGGAGGAGACAATTTCCTTTCAATCATTTCTTTTTCAAAAAATATTTTTGTAGAGTACCAACACAGCAAAACCAAGAGTGAAAGGCTTAAGGACATTAGAATTTTTTTCACCTGATTTAGCAGTATCACTGTGAATTGCCATACTTACAATAGATAGACCAAACCCTGTGTGAAATACCACAGTACCGCTCCAGTGTGTACCACTTAAACCTGGCTACACTAGAGGCTTCCCAACCAATTCAACTGCCTGAGCAAAACCGCAAAATGGTCTTGCCTATATGTAAAGTCTCTGTATTTTGTACATTTCTACTAAAGAAACATTAAAAAACTTTAGTTGCTGTTTCCATACTGTATTTTACATGTTGCTTTATGTATTTATGATGTTATTAGAAACATCAGGGTCTGTTTCATTACCTAACCCTGAGCAGCCCAGTGCCTACTGCATGAACACTGACCTTTACAGCAACTGAAACATGAGGATGTATGGGAGTTTTATTGAGGCAGAATGTGCAGGTGAGGACATTGAGAAGCTCTCTGTGGAACGAAAAGGAAGTCCTAACTATTCCCATCTCTGACAGCATCATAGCAGTGAAATCACAAGGTCAGCCTCCACATATAAGCAGAAGTTTTGAAAGTTTGGAAGTGACAGCATCATAGCAGTGAAATCACAAGGTCAGCCTCCACATATAAGCAGAAGTTTTGAAAGTTTGGAAATCAGTAGATTTCCAAATCAGATACCACTGAGATTTATTTCAGTACACTGGTGTTGGCTGCAATAACTCATTTATCTTGAATTCTCTAGAGTTTTGTCAAGTGGAAAATGTTCTGAATAGAAGACAGTCTAAAATGTAAAAAATAGAAGACAATCTAAAAACACAATGTGTATTTGATTACTATTTAAATTTTGTCAAAAGATGCAAAATTACTAAAATAATTGGGAACTAGTTACTTGCACATGCAAACTTTAACGACAAACACCAAGATCAGTCTGTTCCCAGTGAAATTTGCAGTAGAGATGATGATTTCACGAAGAAATGGGACAGTGTAAAAAAATAGTGCATTGAGCATCATTTAAAAAAAATAAAGAAGCCAGTTCTTTCGCTTTCTTTTTTACTAGAGATTAACACCATGTAAAAAGGTAAAGAATTTGGAATAGTATTACCTAGTCAGCATTTTGGGCATTGCTCATATGACTTTATATAAATCATAGATGAAGAGCCATTTAACATTTGGGTATTTTACATAAATCAAAGCAATAAACTTCTTACTGTTCTATGGTGAACAAAAAACTTGTTAGAGTTCTTCTGTTAGAGATGTTATGAGTGCTCCATATGGCCATGCTCATGCTTAGAACTAAAGGATTTCAAAGCAATAAACAAAAATTTTAACGTGGGTGATTTTCTTGAAGGGAAATTAGCTGATCTAAGAGATGCAACAGGCAGAGACTTTCTTTCCCTTACCTCCTGCTTACCCTTATCTTAATTAACTTTGAAGCAGCAGGGAACTCAGCAGAGAGGCACAGTAATGATGCAGGAAATACAAGAACATAGAGCATGTCTAGCTGGCCTGAGAACATTCCCTTTGACACATTACACAATAGCAACTGGCTGGTATAATTTGCCCATGTCACTGAGAGAGCAGAGAGGAAAGACTAGAAATTCTTGTCTAGGCATAAGCATTCATTAAAAAAAATAGGAAGCTTGGGGAGTCTCTGCTGACATCGACAAAAAAGGACAGTCACCCTTGCAAGGTTGTCTTTGGAAATAAAATTGGAGTGAGAGAAATACTGTTATTTAAAGACTTGAACTATAAATAACAGTATTTCCCGATTTCCTTTTTTCAATTATTTATAACACAGGCTGACTAGAAAGAACATGCACGTAAGTATTAACTTGCTTTTAATCAGGAGGAAAAAATTCAGGAGTCAACAAGCATCATTACCTTCTTCATCCAGGAGGACCATGATACTATCTCTATGTGTATGTCCAAAAAACTGGCCCGCAATAACACTACTGTATTTGCGAAAAATCTTTACCAGTCTCTCATTGTAATACTCCCTGATAGCTGTAGTATTCCTTGCATATGGCAAGTATCCTATTGGGACATGACCTATTATATACACCTAAGGAATTAAATACAGAAAGCACAATTAGCACCTTTATTTGAAACTTAAAATCTTAGCTCTATCCTAGAAGTGGTTACCAGTTTCATAATAATGCTGCCTTTAAAAGTGGCATTCTAAAAGCTGTAAATCATGACAGGTTTTTAATAATAAAATCCCAACTGTAAGATCCCTTTCGTTCATAATATCAATTTAGTATCTTATTGAGGAGAAAAAGATGTTCCAATAAATCTATGAATGATTTTATGCCTAAGGAAAATGTTATCAATTACTTCAAATGAAAAAAAAATGTTATTAGGGCAAGGCTTATAATTTGGTATCTCAAGAGGACAGAAGAAAAAATTTATGTCTGAGTATTTCAGAGTCTGCACCAGAGAGTCAGAGAGTCACCAGAAACATGGATAAATGGTTAAAATCCCTCTAAGGTAGAGGCTAAGTGCACACACACCAACTAACATGCTGCAGGGTTTCCTGAGGAAGGGAAATCTCTCCTTTCTCCTAACTGTAATATAATATTCTAAAATTGCAACACTTACATTAGCAAAATGTAAACATTTCAAATTAAACACTGTTACTCAGGTGATGATCCGATTCCCACAGGAATCAATTAATCAATCAATCAGGAGCCAACAATTTAAACCTTCACTTCACTGTGTATTGTAAGACAAGTTACTGTAACACTCAAATCATAGCAATTACTGCAGATTGGATAAGTTTTTCGCCTGATTAACTCTTTTCTAATTTCTGGTTTTGATACTTTAAATTACATTACAATGCAAATAAAATATGCTAGCTTTTGTCTTAGGCCAAAAGCATATGTTTTAAAATTAAAGGCTGTGTGTAAACAGGTCAGAAACTGATTTCCACAGTATTTTACGCGGTAGGAAAGAAAAGGTGCTTTACTGTGTGATTTGAAAAATTATGCAATTATGTAATTTGAAAACTTCATGCAACTAGTTTATTAATTGTTGCAGCAAAATGTGCATATTAAAGGAGTAATCATTAAAAAATAAATTTTTGACTTTGTAGTATCTTTGGCAGCATTATTCTTCTTCTAGAAGCATGTTTATACTTTCATTATCTCTACTTTTTTTTTTTGTTTTGTTTTGGTCAAAATTGAAACAAATAATGATAGCTTCTGTTCCTGATCCCTACCTTTTCCTTCTTTTGTGAAGAGGTTTCAAGTATTTCCTCCAGCCAGGCAAACTGGTTGGCTGGGTCAGTGATATTCACAGTTACTTTGTTGGGACTGTAATACAAATTTGTGTTCAGACTGATTATCCTGAGTGGTTGATGGCTATTACTGGATTCAAACAGCTGCGTGTAGAAGCCACCTGTGAAAGTAAGACCAATATCATATGACACATTAAAGGCTTCAAACACAATGTTACAATCAAAGTACACCATTGACAAAATACCCAACTTTTCTCTTTCTAATAGAATATCATGCTTATTCAAGCCACAGTCACCTTATCACAACAGAAAATGTTAACAATGTTTTCAGCCACATTTCACTAGAAGTTGACACTGAATTATTTATGAATTCCTGCCTGTATTATCTTTGTGTTTATTTGACAGTATTTAGGTGCAATTATCCAACTGACATGCAAAATGTGCCCTGTAATATTTCTTCCACATTAACAGATATAGTAGTTGTTAAAGGTCCATACTTCTTGAAATACGGTAAACATACAGGCTTCTTCAGGAAGAACTGTTTGAGTTTAGTAGCCTCGTACTTTGAAAGTCATTTAACTTCAGACTGATGATATGATGAAAAGTAAGGATCACATTTTTCAATCCTTACTCCCAAAATTGTCCATGGCATGCTGAGCTTCTTCAGTAGGTAGAACTTCATAGTTCATGGAATTCAACAGAACCATGGCAACAGAATCATAACAATATAATTTAGCTTAAGGTCTGCCTTTTCGAGTTTTATTATCCTTATTCAAGTTTCTGCTTCCATTCTTATCCAGAGTTTGCTGTCGTTCAGGACACAAAAACACAAACTAAACTTCCAAATCCCTAATGTTTGAGTGGATTGGAAATCGGGTTGAACTTTTCAGTCCTTTGCTAAAAAGAAAAATTCTAATTAGAATATGATTATTCTGCCAGTTTATTAATTAATTTGCACACAAATATTAATAGCATAATCACCAAAGCTGTGCTACCATAACCTGAATAAAAATGTACCTATTCAGTATGCTCTGAAATACATATACCATTGAAACAGAAACAACATTTTAACAGGTTTTTCCTACCAAAGTAAAGTTTTTGTGTGCATCATCCCTCATCTAAAAAGTGCTACAAGGTCTCAAAACCAGAAAAGTATTTCACATTGGTACAAAGTCATTAACACTAAACATGTTACAAGAAGTGATAAATATTGCATCAGAAAGTAATAAATGTAGCCTGAATATAGGCATTGCCATTCAAAAAGGTAAGTAACTTCTTCCAGGAGAAGCATCACAGATAATCCATTGCTCTGACTCATCCTATGAGACTTAGCTAGACAAACAGGACAAGTCCACACAAACATTAATTCTCTCAGCCCTAGCTTCACAATGTATTACTGCCACACTTTACCTTTTCTGAAGGTATCGATTGCTTCATCACTTAGCCAAGGTTTCCAGAAATCTGCTACAGCATTGTAAACTTCACTGGTAGTTACAGGAAGCTGGTCCTGCAAGAGAGGAGAACCTAAGTTTTAGTATTCAGACACACAGACAGAAAAACTACTAAATTATCCTGCCTGACCTCTTGCATTACATGTAAGTGTGTCCAGTCATCACCAGAAGGAATTCAAGAAAGGAAAAATCAACTTCTGAATACCTGAATTGCTGATGTATCAACTTCTGAATATTCTGAATATACAGTATTGATGATCAGGAACAGATGTCTAAACTTAGAACTGACTGCATGGCCTTGCATTATTAAACTAACACCAGACATATGTCAAGCCTTAAGAACACAGCAGAATGGAAAACCATACATTCTGCAAAATTAATAAATATATCAACTGGCAAGTCAAAGTCTAAAAATAAAGTCTTTTGGACAAATGTAAGTTTCTTCTTCAAGTAACTTGGGTTTCATAGCAGCTCCCCAAAACTACACTTTGGCCCTCAGAAACATTCTGGTGAAATTCAAAAATGTTTTTATGATGTCCTTTTTTTCTCATAAGAAAGCATTTTAAAATGTACAAGAAAAAGTTTTGTCAGTGTTTTCTCCCACTGGCTCTAATTAGGACTGTACCACTCTTTCAGTCTGAACCAGAGCCTGATGAGACCCATGCTCTGATCAAACCCTCACAGGAAGATATCAGCCTATGCTTGCCTTTCCTAAAATACCTGGACTCCTGGTGCTAGAAGGAAAAAACAGGGATTGAAAAAGTTGCAGTGCATGTTTTCTTAAACATAAAATTTGACCTTTCTAAGATCTTTGAAACTAAACATACATTATTAGAGGTTTAGGCAGTAAGTCTCTGTCTAGGAGCAGAGCAATCAGACGTCTGTTGAGACATTTGTTGATTGCAGTGCCCAGATATGAGTTGTTAGGACAGCTTTAAGCCAGAGCTAACAGTCACTAACAGATGCAGCAAAAACCAGATGCCAGATAAGAGGCTACGTTATGTACTGAGAGGCTTTGGGCCCAGGCAAGTCAGTGTTCTCTGAACTGCTAGAAGCAGTTTGGGGATTTGTTTCAAGCAGGAGTAAGGGTGTGAAACAAGACTATGCAGAAAGGCCGAGGTCACAATATATGATCTGAAGGGTATCCAAATGTTTGATTAACCTGAGTAGTATTTTTAACATGTTCTGCAAGAAAAATCAACAAGAACTGTTCAGTTACTAAGACAGACAGCTCAAAACACAAGAGAGCAACAAAATTCTTCGGTTCATGGTGAGTGCACAGCTTTTACACTTGCTTTGGAACAGCCTACAGTGTGTGGTTTGCTCCATATCACTTCCAGTCTACAGAACATTTGCCAAGTCTACCCATATGAAAAAAAGAAATGTCATAAAGAGAAAAAAAAAATTAAAAATCGAACTATTTGAAATGATCCCATAGTGGGAATTGTCTGATTCCATGTCTTTTTGACAAAGCATGTCAGTTCTGCATATTGGTGAAGCAAGCGATTTCAAAGCATCACAAAGACACTCCTGAGTGGCTTTGTGCAGGGAGACCAAACAACAATCACCAGTTATTCCAATCACCAGCTTGTTTCAATTTTCTATTTGCCGTCCATCTGCGCCTCCTGAGCGTCTTTTCTTTCTGTCTTCAAATATAATTTCACAAACAAAATTCATATTTGTTGAAAAAGTCCCTACATGCTTTGTTTAGAGGGTTTTTTAGTGGTGTTTTTCCTTTATTAAAGGAGATTGCTGAATGACAAGTCTCTGCTAAGACATTTTTAAAAATGAAACAAAGTGAACAGGAAACACTGTGTGACACCTCAGTTGTTATTTATCTAAATACTTTCCTAGTGGTTACTAGTGAATCAACCTGTTCCCATGTCAGTGCATATGCAAAGCCAAAGCTTTACTACCACAGTAAGAACACAAAGGACTGAAGTCACGGTTTGGTTTGTGCTCTCACACTTCCAATATACATCAAGCTGTTATTTTGTCTCTCACATTTCCTTTGCCGTGTCTCTCAGCACCTCCGCTACGCCCCTGTTCAGGAACCACTAACTCCAGCACTGACATGGGCAATCACACCTGCTGCACCAACCTGCACCCTGACAGGCTTAATAAATGCCACAGAAAGCTGGAATGCAAGCCTTGAGGGTGTGAAGGGGTGTTACTGAATTCCCATGAGGATTTTTAAACAAAATACTTCAGTTGACCTGCTTCACATCCCTTCCGATCCCCTCACATCCAATGACAGCATTTGCTTCTGATCCTGTGTACTGCCAGATCGACCCACGACACACTTTAAAGGACAAATGAAGCAACTGTTTACTTTTGAGTGTGCCAAGAACAATATTCAGCACAGTCAAAGTGAAAAAGCACCATCCTTAGCTGCACATAACTAGTGAATCATCAATGTGATTATTTCTAAATGTTCAATGAGGAAAGAAAAGCAGACATATTTTTAATAGTAGTGGCAAAACTATGGGAACTTAAACAAAAATTCTGCCATTATTTTAGTTAAAAAATAACAACAACAAAAATCTAATGATGCCAGGTGACAGATTTCCAGTAGGCCTTTCAGTAGGCTTTGAAACTTACCACAGGCTCACAGGTCCATTAATGATGTCACTTATGCTAGATTAAGTTACTGTATGCACATGCATGACATACACAGTAAAGAAAGTATGTGTGTATTGACTACGCTGACATGTGGTAGTTCTAAACCATGAGGAATGATCAGCAATAAATCTGTGTGACCTCAGGCCACACACAGATTCCACCTGGCATCAATGTGTCCTTAGGTAAGAGCACAGAGAGAGTGATGTAGCTTCTGTTCTAGAGTGAAACTATTTATAATATGAAATGCTAACTGAAGAGCTGTAGAATTCTGTTTCCAGAATAATAGTTACACATAATTAACTCTTATTTTTTGGATGTGCTTTCCTAGGAGTTAGGAACAAATTTCTAACTTGTTTTACCTGTGGCCAGTAGTCATGATTGCCTAAGGCTGGGAAAACCTGAAGATCTGGAAAGAAATTACGAATTGTAGAACTCAGATTACCAATGATGCTAATGACCAACTTTGTGGAGAGCTCTTTTACAGGAACATGAGGAGGGCTATCTCTGAAAAAGAAAAAAGCTTGATTAACAAAGGTTTGTTAGCAACATGAGGAAAGCAAAGAATTGTGCGAACACATCCACATTCTAGCACGTAACACTACTATACACTTTAATTAAAACCACAGAATCAAAGGCTCTCAACAAAGGCTTTCATTTAAAAAAACACTAACAAGTAATCTTGTTTAGACAAGATTATTATCCTATGATTCATATTTATCATAAGGAAGATTTAATGGAAATTAAAGTCATCGTTTTGAGCTGCTGTGCAGGTTGGGTTATATATCTTTCATCACCTGCACATCATTGCTAGTTTCTTTTTTCCTTTTTAACAATATCCTGTTGAACATTAAATACAATGAAGATAAGTAAAATAAATTAATCACTTGAGTTCATATTTCTTAACACTCCCAGGAAAAATATGTGATATAACATAAACAAACTAGTTCTCACACTCAAAAATACTAATATTTTGATAAATTATCCATTGATGTATGCCTTAAAAATTGTGTGACAGTAGAATTGAGAGTTCTGCTATAGCAGAAGGGTAAATCAATGCTATTTTTTATGATTACCTAGAAAGTAACAAGGCACAGTACTATGCCTTGATAGCATAGCACTATGAAGCTGCTCCCTTTAACACTTCTTTGTCTGGTTCCACTGCTAAGGCACACAAAGCCTCACAGGTAATATCTCTGTGAAAGAGTATTACTAAGCCCACTTAATAATACTGGAGACTGGAACAGGAAAGATAAATGTTCTTACTCAACAGAGGCTTGCAATGAGTCAATTACTGCCCTGACCTTTCTTTTTGCTTTTTCTACTTCCCACCCTCCCTGCACCATTTCTGTTAACTCGCACTAATATAGCCATACGCTAAATATCACAGTGAACAGTCCAGCAGTTATTACAGAGATCAAAGCCTGTTCCTGAGGGCTTATATACCCACTCAGAATTCCACTTAGTAGCCATTTGGACAACTAAAGGGACAAATAGCATTTGTGAGATACTGAGCTCAAATCTATTGGTGCAAACACAAACTTGTGAGTTGCCACACTATTTGGCTATCCAGCTTTAACTGCAGAGTGACTTGAACACTTACCCTGTCCAAATCATGAATGAAACCTGCTCTTTTGAATCCTTCATGAATGCAAATGCTGACAAAATAAGTTGATAAGGAGAGTCACACAAAAAGTCTCCAAAAGGGCCTGGGTTGGAGGCATTGGCTCCTTTGGAAGAGGAACAAACTTTGGAGCGATCAGGGGTAATGTGGTAAGTCGGATCTAAATGTAGGTCAGATACATGCCAGAACTGCCCTGTTTCCAGAAAACAAAGGTTAAAGGAAATGCATTATTTGCATTTGAACTGGATATACAGCGGTAATGCCAAATTACTCTAGTTTGTCTATTGTTACTCCTATTTAAAGTTAACAGATTGTTGATTAGCCAGTTTGGTAAGTGTGGGCAAGTTCTTCCTGATGAGTTCTTCATGTAGACTGCTTAGAAAAACCGAAAACAGAAGCAGAGACATGGGTTTATGCTATTCACCAGAAATGAAATGGAGATTGGAAGGAACTGAAAAATCAGCTCCTTTTCATTAATAGCACTACTACTACTACTCTACTACTCCGGATAATGGAAGAGGCAATAGGACTTTTCCACTCCACTTGAAAAGAAAGCGAGCTGCATTTTAATTATTTTTCCAAACCTTCCCTGGCTGGAAGCTACTGCAAAAGATGACAAGAAAGATGTTTAGAAAGAAAGGCAAGAAACAGCATGTGTGCAGAGACTGAGCTTCTCATCATAGAGCAGTGTGTCAGCCTTACTTACTACTTTCCAGGCTGACATGCTCTCAGCCACTTGTTACATAGCACTGCATGGGTAAAGGGGCTGAGAAGTATAGGAATATGCTGAATAAGATGAACGAAGTCTGTTAGACTATCAGCCATCAAGTTTCATGCAAAATAAGCATAATTTCTTTCTGTCAGTTTCAAAGCACTTGGTACACGTGTATCTGGGGCAGGGGTTGTGAAATAGGGACAGATATAAATTGATTTTTCGCAAGGTCACGTGCTCACTCTATGGCTAAGCAGGCACCACACGACTGTACCCCACTGAGTTTTATTTCAGGAATCAAAGACTAGAGGTGATCTTCAAAATCTGTAAAATTTTCAGAGAGGAGGAGACAGGAGACGAGACAAACCGGGACACTGCTGCGTGTTTGTTCCGAGGCAAGTATGAGTAACGTGGAATAAGAATTCTGTGGGACACCATTTCGGAGCACTCACCTGCACGTACTCCCCGAGGGGATCAGGCCAGGCAGAGCGTGTGTGTTTGCTGCCAGCACAGCACAGCACAGCACAGCACAGCACAGCACAGCACAGCACAGCCCCCAAGCACGCTGTTTGCACTGCGTGCCCCGGGACACCGCGCCAGAGCCAGGGCAGGGCTCGGCTCACCTCACCTCACCCGCCGGCCTGCCCGGACGACTAAATATAAACGCGGTGTAACCCCCCGTGCCAGAAAAGAGCCATGTTGACTGATCTGGCAGTCACGTGTGGCCGAAGCCGGTTGGCACAGGGAATGCTACGGCAGCAGGTTATGTGCGGAGAGCAGTGCCAGGGGGAGGGAAAGCAGCCGCAAGCGGGGACCGCGCAGCCCGCCCCCGCCTCCCCGCTACCGGGCTGGCAGCGGCCCCCGGCCGGGCCTCCCTCGCCGGG
>VXBR01008864.1:239152-251858 GCA_013400215.1 Cisticola juncidis | reverse complement strand
CGGCTCGGGCTGTCGCCTTGGGCCGGCCGTGCCCGGGGTGACCTTCAGGAGGTGCCACCCCCGGGTCAGCGCTAAGGAGCTCGCAGGAGCCGAGCCTGGCCGCGGGCAGGGCTGACGTCGGGGCACCGGCTGATGTGAGGCGGCCTGAAGGAAGGCTGTGCTCGACACCCCGCTCCAGACTGAAGCATCTCTTCTCTTCGAGGGAAGGTTTCTCATGGCATACATGCAAAAATGGATCCCGATTGCTTTTAAGGCTTTAAAAAACAAAAACCCAGAAACACTCAACCTGGTGAAAAATATTATCAAGTACACCTTTAATACAGCTTAGGGGGAGTGATGAGGTATACTGTAAATACAAGTCTCCACTGCCAAGGTTTTCGGAACTGCTGTTTATTGAAGTCAGAGTAGTTCCATATAGAGGAAGAGTACTTGGTGTGGGTTTTAGGAGAAGATCACACTAATAATATCATGGATTTTGTGGCTACCCTGAAATGTCCCATGGTTCACTGTGCTGTTCCTGTCAGGGCTCTGCAAAGCTGTGTCAGCAGCGGCTGGAAGCCCGATGTATCGGTATATTCCTCTCTTTTCCACTCCTCTGAGCAGCGTCAGTTACTTCAGAGGCACCACTTCTCCACTTTTCTCTCCCTTATTTGACACAATTATTGTTTATATTTAGAATAGGAAAAAGTAGCTTTTGTTTAAAGGGCTACTTTTCTTTGTTTAAAAGTGACTGTAATGCATAATACTTACCATTCACAGTTTATTTGTAAACCAAGCCTTAACAATTTGTCTCTGCATTCCTTGCCTAGTATTCAAGAAAAAACAAACAAACAAAAACAAAACAACAACAAAAAAAAACACCTAGGGTTTTTTTAATTCATGACCCCACAAATCATTTGTTGTGCACATAAATGGCAGTATTGGGAAAGCAAGTCTGTTTACTCCAGTGAAGAGGAAAAAGCAGCTGCTCCCAACTTGCTGAGAAAAGGTGGCTGGTAAGGACAGTCATGTGGCAAATGCACCCACAGGCAAGCAAGCAGCAGCAGAGGGGAGGCAGATGAAAGCTGTATTAGTACTGAAGATGAGGCTTAAATGGATTGATAAAACCAAAGGGCAGAAGAGAAAACAGACTTGAATGTTCCTTTCAATAATTTTTTTTGTAAAAAAAATTAAAAAAAAATAAAGGTAGCAACATTGAATTTTATATTTGTGTGGGATAAGTGCCAGTTATGTGTGAACTTTTATCAGATGTGTTACCCATGTTATCCTATTGATCCAGGGAAGCAAGAAGCCTCTTCCCATATCACACAGCAGATCTGAAGGATGAGGCAGGGGAAGCTGGTCAAGATGCCCCTGCTGCACCTCTGGCTGCAGCCACCCACACCACTCACAGAGCAATGACCAGGTAAATCCACAGCTCAGCTTTGCCTTTGTTTACAAGGCTGGAGGTAGCTACATCTCTTCTGCATCTGTGTAGAAAATATGGACTCTCCAGACAAGCTCCTTCATGTTGCCATAAGTCTCAAAAGTTTCAGTTTTCCTACGCCCAGAGTTTTTCCCACTCTGGCCCTTCAGGGATATATTGTTCAGGCATGAAGTTTTAATTTCTCAGTTAAGAAGCATTTTATTTTAAATTGCTCACAGTGCAAATTGTTATCTCTTGTACGTATTAGCTACAGAACAACTGCTCTGAGAGGGAAGTGCAGTAGGTTCATGCTGTACTGTTTTCCTCCCATTCCTGTGGAGACTGATGTAAGGAAGTTACCATGTTGACCCTTTCCTCCTACCCTGTGAAAGACTTCACTATTTGCATATTAGCAAAAAAACCCAAAACACCAAACCCATCAAAACAAATTAAAAACTTTTAACTATTAAACCCAAAACTCTACAAACTCTGGAACATCATCTTTCAATCTAATGACCTCAACCTGCACTTAGTAACAAGTTGCCAGTGAAGAGAAGAGCTGAAACTTATGTGAACATCTCACTTCTCTGTCTACATAAATGCAGTTAAGTTTAGATTTCTCCAGAAAAAAACCACCAGTCAGTTTTTCATTTCCCCAAGTACTCTACACTGCATAGAAAGGCTGCTGCATCATTGTGTACCACATGGTTTTCTGGCCTTTAACTCAGAAAAAGGAACTTAGAACACCTCCCTCCAAATATCCCTCCAGAGTATTAGCTGATTAAATACAAAAAGGAGCACAAGTTCAAAAAATGTTTTAATTTGTTTTAGTTGCATTCCAAAACAATTCAAATATTCTCCTTTTACTGTAAAAAAAAAAAAAAAAAAAAAGAGGTGTTTCAGAAATTTAATGCCAAGTTTAATCTGTTTCACTATACAGCACAAGCATGCCAATTTGATGGCATAACTTTTTTTTATAAAAAACACCCCCCCACCCCAAAAAAAATCTTTATTAATCTTTCGTGCCAGAAATGTGCATTTTAGCTACTGTCAATCATGGACAGGACATGAATCCATCCAGCAGAAACAACATCAAGACACAAGTCAGGTATACTCTATGCTTTCTCATAGTGGCGAACAGCAACCACATCACCAAAGGTGAGAGTCTGCAAGTCCAAGAAAAAGACAGACATATTAGAGGCTGGACCATTTCCTGTAATGGTTTAACACACTAAGAAGTCCATGCTAGATCAAGGTTGGCTTACATTATGTAATTTATAGAAAAACAAATAAATCTAGATTATTGACATTTTAAATGAACAAGAATCCAAGCCTTAGCTTTTTTAGGGTTCCCGTAAGAAATTATACTTCCTCCTTGCTGCTTTCACACCCAAGAAACACATAATGCACATTTACAAGGCAGCTGTTAAAAATTTAACTTACTGTTTAACTTTTTAAAATATTGCATAGTTTTAATACAGACTTAACACTTATTTTCCCAAAGCTTATCCCACTAAGATGTGCAATCTAAAATTCCAAGGCCTCTATACTGTTATTCATAAATATAAACTCTAGGAGAACCTTGTCTTTAAAAAATGCATTCTGTACACAGTGTAGATAGAACTACCAAATACTCTAGTTCATGCAGCTGAGCAGAACATCAACTATCGTGTGCATTCTGGAGGTATTTCCTGAATTAGAACAGAGCACCTCATTGTATTTGTATTCAAATTCCAAAGGACAAGGTTTTCTGTATATGTGTGATTTGTGTATAGCTGCTTCAAAAAGTATGCGTTTTCCCTTGAAACACTTGCCAGTTGTGTTCCAGTATGCTTCAAAGTTTGTACTATTTGCAAGTCTTCATCCAAACAGATACTCTCTGAAGTAATTAGGAAACAAAATATCTGGTCTTCTCCAACAACCAAGTCTGATAGAGAAGTATAGCTGAAGACATTTTATTTTTGAAAACTACATTTCTGTGCCATGAAAAGTGCTATCCTGGACATTAGCTATGGCAACTTACAACATCCATTCACCACATAGTCTTGTTCTAAAAAGTCAGGAAAAGCAAGTGAATTTAAACTCGGACATTTCTCCACACAATTGCCATTTATCACAGTTTTTTAACAAGACAGGAGGACTAAACCCTTTATTATTGAATATGAAAATGCTATTAGCTCCGGCAATATTGTAATTTTATTTTCACAGGAAACTATTTGTTCTATGTAAGTATTATGTGTGCATATATAAAACAAGTTTTTAAAGAAGTCTAAATTGCCACTGGCAACAGATAATTTCCTATATAATCAAGAACTTTGTATCTTTACTTTACAAGCTCACCAGGCCTTTTTTCTTGGGTATTTACACACAAGTCTAGAAAGAGAACATCTATGCTCTGGAAATCTACAGGCTGGCCTGCCTAAAGCCACTAGCAATGTTTTAATTGTCAGTAAAACAAGACACAAACCAAACCAAAATAAATATTTTTAAATCCCTGCTAGCTTGCCCCACCAATTAGTTTACGGGTTTGTATCTATGTCCCACTGTTCACAAAGCTTGAGATAAGGGTAAGCTGGAAGTGTTTGTAGCGCATGTGAATGCTCAGTGTGCTCTATACTTACCATTACCATTTTGCCATCCTTTATTTCTCTCACAAAGTTTGTCTCTTTGCCATCCCATTTCTGTACGTGCACTAGCTTGTCTCCATCCAGGGTCACAACTGACTGTGAGATACCAAGAAACACAAAGACATGCCTTTATTTAGGGTACTTGGGATTCTGCTCACACATTCAGCATGCACTGTTCTATTGAATTTTCTTCAATAGATGGATGTGGATCTAGAATGATAAAGTAGCCCTAGCCATTTTAAAGCCAAGGCTATGAATCATCCTCATTTTTAAGCATGAAATCCACACAATTCTTGTTTGTGTCAAAGGATGAAAAGGGTGTTTCCTTTGAGTTCCAGTCTCATAAGAACCGGCTTCAGATGTGTCTTGGAATAATCTTTGATGTTAAACCCCCAAAGGTGTAGGAAAAGAGGCATCTGACTATTTTGACTGGGAAAAGTTATGCCAAATGATATTTGGCTTGTGAGAAAAGCGGGCAACGAACACAATCGACACTGAAGACAGGGAGCTGCAACGTGATACATTCAGAAAAAGCATGGTGTAAACAGGCAGGGTAAACAAGATTAAGTCTTGCCTTTTTTATTATTTTTTTCCCTGTCCTTCCCCGTGCTGTAACTAGTAGCAGCAGACGTTACTTTTTTTTCCTTCTTTTCTTNTTGTAGGAGCGGACGTTTCTTTTTTTTCCTTTTTTTTTTTTTTTTTTTTTTTTTTTCTTTTGACCCTACCGATGGAAGCGCCTGGGGGCGGGGGAGGGAAGAAAAAGAGAGAGGGGATCGCAGCCCCAGAGTTCACTTACTTTGCAGTTTCTATCATCGGGGGTAGTTTCATCAAATTCCTCTCCAAGTTTAAAGCTGATTTCTGTGTTTTTGAAAGTGCTTTGAGTTCTGATCACTACTTTGTCCCCTTCGCTGCTGATAATCACAGTAGGTTTAGTCACATTCCCCACCTGCCGCGTTGCAAACCCCACTCCTAGACCATTCAAGGGAAAAGAGAAATACATCAAACGTCAGGATTTTTTACTTTTTTTTTTCACCGCATAGCGAAATACTGAGGTCTTTCACCGCGCTCTAGAGCTGTACGCTATCCCTGTGAAACGCTGCGTTCTGCTCCTCTCGTGCCCTTGTACCGAGCGTATCCATCGCTCCTGTCTGCCCAGCTGCAGCTCCGCGCCCTCCCCCCGCTCGCCGCCGAGCGCGGCAGCCCCGCACTCCGTACTCCGTGTCCGCGGTCACACGCACGGCCGCGATCTCTTCCCCTGCTCAGAGTTTCTATTCCTTATCACTCCAGAACAATGATTTCTTTTTTTGCTTGCTTGTTTCAAACTTATGCGCGGGCAGCACGTGCTCGTCTTCCACACGCTTCCCTTAGCCCGGGGGCATTTCCCGGAACCTCTCCCACACAACACACATCCACCCTCCCAGGTGAATGATTCGTTTTATGCATAGAAGAAATGCCGCCNGGCAGGACGTGGAGGGGGCAGGGAGAGGGGCTGCCCCCGCCTGCCGCGCCGCTCCTCGCCTGAGCCGCCCCGGGGGCACCCCCGTCCGCCCGCCTCGCTGCTGCAGGAACGCGAGGGCAAAACGAGTAAGCGGGCACCCAGCGTGAAGGGCTACTGAGTGAAAGCACAGGATCGTAACTTTACTGCAGAACACCAGCTTCAAAAGTTTTCCCATGAAGATTTTCAAGGCCGTTTTGTTCAAGACTTATNCGCCGCCGAGCGCGGCAGCCCCGCACTCCGTACTCCGTGTCCGCGGTCACACGCACGGCCGCGATCTCTTCCCCTGCTCAGAGTTTCTATTCCTTATCACTCCAGAACAATGATTTCTTTTTTTGCTTGCTTGTTTCAAACTTATGCGCGGGCAGCACGTGCTCGTCTTCCACACGCTTCCCTTAGCCCGGGGGCATTTCCCGGAACCTCTCCCACACAACACACATCCACCCTCCCAGGTGAATGATTCGTTTTATGCATAGAAGAAATGCCGCCAAAACCACCCCCTCCATCACCACCACTGCTGCCTATGTCTCCCCAACCCCTCTGGTAACGGCGGGGAGCTTTTTCTTTTTTTTTTTTTTTTTTCTCCATATTGTGAAAAAAATCCAAGGTTTCCTAATACGCCCGGCCGTGCCTACCCAATGCCTTCATGTACTCATCGAAGTTGTGGCTGTCTACTAGCTTCCAGGTGGCGCAGAAAGCCTCGACCATGGCGGCCGGCTGCGTGTTCCGAGTGCGGTGCCGGGAGTGGCAGGAGCGCCGGTGCCGCCGCGNCGTTTTGTTCAAGACTTATGCCAAGTGCAGATCCCTTTACCCGCAATGGCATCTGTATGGATGCTCTGAACTTGATATTTGCTCTTCCTGGCTCGAAACAGCATCTTGACTCCACAACTATCATCATTTGGAGGTTAAAAATGAAGAAAAAGGAAAAGAGCTTAAAAATCTTTTTTTCTTTTTCTTTTTCTTTTTCTTTTTCTTTTTCTTTTTCTTTTTCTTTTTTCTTTTTTCTTGTTTTCCTTTTGTTCTTTTCTGCAAGAGAGGGAATGTCTTCCTTCTAGTTGTTCTTTGAAATTTGTTGAAGGCATTAGGTAGTCGGTCATCTTGTCTCATCGTGAGTGCTTTTCAGAAAGCAGCCTGTCTCTCTGGGGCATCCCAGGGTGTCCTGACCTATGGCTTGGATGGATTCCAGTATAGTTAATCGAGCGCTTCAGCTCTTGCAGCTAAACTCAGCGACTGACCAGGAGAATTTATGTGATTTAGAAACAAAACCTCCACGACTTTCCACCTAGTTCAGCCACACAAATTATAAATAATTAGGAATACTTTTCTAATATTTTCAAATTAGTTTTTGATTATCATTTGCATTTCTTTCAGGCTCTTGTAGTATGGCACATTGTTCAGGTATATGGCAAATGATGTTTCTGGTGGGATTTTAATGTAAGCATGCCAGGTTGGATGGGGCATTGAGCAGCCTGCACTAGTGGAACGGTCCCTGACCATTGCAGGAGGCTTGGAACTGGACGATCCCTTCTAACCCAAATCATTCTGTGATGCTATGATATTAAATTCTAAATTATTTTAGCAATATCCTCATGAACTAGCAGTGTCTCCTCTCCCAGTACTGACAAGAAAAAGTTATCTGCTGATGCAGATTTTGTTTACAGTAGCCATGGAGTCCCTGATTATTATTCTGGTGCAGATGTGTGCACAGAGCCTGGGAGAGCTCGTGCCGTCTTTGCTCACTGGGGCTTCATGGACTTTGGGATATATAATTCCTGAAAATGATTCAGTGCCACTCCTGGTAGCTGGACACTACAAGGACACTTCTGCCTTGCATCTTCTTCCAGACAGTCCTGCAGCCTGGCCTTTGGGAGGCAGCCTCTTGAGGATCCTTCATAATTTAAGTAGTCATACGTACACTGATGGGATAGCTCTGTTCTGCCAGGATTTCCCAATGTATTTAAATAAGACAAGTACTTAATGTGATGACCCCCCTTAAGGGGAAGGAAGCACATAAGAATTTCTTAAGAAAAATACATTTTTTAACACTTTCCACCATCCTTCAAATATAAAACAAGGTCTGTTAAAATGTTCACATTCCCTCTTAAGTGGGTAGGTTACCGGAGTCCTCACATTGTGTTTTATGATGGTGAGATTCCACCTGTCTGCGTTAGTGATGGTTTGGGACCAGGATAAATCAACAGTAGGAAACATTACATTATTGACTCCTTTGTGGGGTGACAAGCCACAGTTTGAAATGTTTAACATGGCCTCTTATGCCCTGTGTTTGATTGTGGACCCTTATGCAAGAGTTATGCTAACATCAAAAACGAGTACAAGTGATCTTGATTGACAGAAATGCTTTGATATGGCTGAAACAGAGATCATGGTGTGAAATACACTGACCTGGTGCGCATTTTAGGTAGAAGAGATTACCCTGGGGTTTCTTTTGTGCTGTCAGCACTTGGATGTTTTTAACAGACTGTGTACTCCTGTGACAAACAGTACCTCTGGAGATTCTGAACAGACAGGGATTCATTCTCCTTTACACTACCTGAGCAGTGTAAGTAGGCACATTTGAATTCCCTGTACAAGGTCTGCTTAAAAGATGAAAATTCTGCAGCAAGATATCCCTGTGTAATGAGTAATCCTTGCTTCCAAAGGCCATCTGGTGAGACTGCTCTAACCTTCAGCCTTCAAATACTGGACAGACAACCTGCTTTTGGCTACCTTTTCCCCTGTGGTATCCCTGCTTCACATGCCCTCAGACATTCAAAGAGCCTCAGCCTCATTCAGCCTTCATTCTATACTGGAAAGAAAAAACAAATTACTTCTTCAGGAATAAAAAAAAGGGGCGGGGGGGGTGTGGTATGGGGAGGAAGGGAACACCACAGGATGGTCACTGGTCACCAGGCTGATGTGGTAGAAAAGTCTGACGATGAGGTTCTGTCATGTGTGGATTCCTCATAATCTGTCAGGAACTGCCGAGCATCTAATCACAACAGCCAGTCACTAAAGGCTTAGTGTCTGGCTGTAGAAAAGTAGGGAAATTGGTGCAGTTAATATTTGAAGTCAGGTTTATCTGTCCTTCTGTTCTGTCCCTCCCTGGATATAATGCAGGCAGGGCTCTCTTGCTACACCAGTTCAGTTCAGTCTCTGTCTTTTCACTATCTTTGTTGTACAACAGCCAGGTATATACTATGTTAAAGGGGATACTATGTTGTAAGACCTTCAGATAATGTAGTGATGATTGCATTATTCAAACATTTCTGGCAATGAAGATCCAGGAACTGCAGAGCATCTTGTACCCATATGTGCAACAAAGGGCAGCAGTGATACCAGGGCCTAACTCCCCTGGAACAAAAGCAGCTGTAGGCATTCAGAGGCAAGTTAGGAACTGAATTCCATTGAAAGCCAACAGGATCTGGCTGTCCTAGCTTACTTAGGCATTTCTTTAAACTCTTAGTATTATGAAACATATGGGGGGGCTACTTTTGAATTAAAGAAACTGAAAATAATGTGCAGCTGAAAGAAGTTTCCTCTATTTATGGACAGCATGCTATGGTATTCTCAGCAAATTTTAAGCTTATTTGAAGCCCTGCTGTGAATCTCTGTGCAGCTTTGATCTCAGAGTAATGCAGAAATGAACAGAGTTTAGTAGCTATTGTGTCAGACAGGATGATGTTACTTCAGGGCTGTGTGATTTCGTTTCTGGTGCTGCAGAAAAACCAAATGTGAAACAGGGGACTGGAATGTTCTTAACTGAAATTATCTCAAATGTCCTCTAGCTGTCTAAGAGATTTGCTGATCCTCCTAATAAAAATAAACCATCTCAGTGTTGTTGGTGAGCCACAGAAAACACCTAGGTTTATTTACTCTATCAATGGACAGCTTATTAGAAATCCCAGGTTCAACAAAAGAGAAATGCCTCATGGAGAAGACACCCAATTATGCAGCTGCACAAGCAAGGGGCCACAGCATGGCCCCAGGGACAAAGCATCTGTATGAATCCAGTTTTGTGCTGCATAAATGCCATGGGAAGGGCTTTGCTGCAGCTTCGGACCAGATGATAGGTGAAGTGCAAGGTAATGCCAGCAGGAGCAGAAAAGACATGTTTACACCATACCCTTTCTAAGAGCATGACATATCTTAGGCAAAACTTAGGAACATGTTCAGCAGGTTTTCTGCCACTGTAAACCTCAAGCAAAATAATGCCAGGACAGACTAACATTAGACACAAGTCATGTTAAGGTCTGATTCTGGTGTTGGTTACTAACTGGTGAAAATGAAGTGGTCTGTGATCATGCATTTCATTCTTGCAAACTCTCTCTTATGTTACAAATTGGTGTGACGTGAGATTAGGAGAGTCTTGGAAAGTAAATACCCACTAATACCTCATTATGAACTATTAGACATATATTTGAATTGGTTTAAGCTGGGAGGACATCTGGTTGACAATGATTAAAGTAAGCAAATGCTATGAAATATCTCCAGGGTGTTCTCTGCTTCTGAAAGGCATTTGAGAGGTTGTTATCTTTTGTTTAATATTACTGTGTCACTTACAGTTAGATGACTCAAGTCAGACATTCTCCTCAAAGAATTAGCGTCCATTAAAGTCAGCCACTTTGCTGGCTCCCAGTTCAATTATTGACAATGCAGTTACTTTAATTTTGTGCCACTAGGCCTTTGTTATTTTAATATTTGTCTTTGCTTTCTTTTACATTTAAGAATAGAAAAACTATTTAAAAGACTTTAAGCTCTAAATGTAGAAATGCTTGATACTGGGTGTCACAATAGCTGTCTAGTTACTGCAAAAAGCAATGCAAGAAATCAGCTTTCCAGACTTACAGTTTTTTATACAATGGGTATATGTAAGGAAGAAAGAAGCAAAGTTGTATAAATAAGCAACCTGAGTATTTCAGGGGTAATAATGACTCAGAGAAATTTACAAGGCATGTGAATACTATGAACATACTAAATTAAAATAATTCTTATTAGGAGGAATGGAAAAATAGCACATAGGAGATTGGATGACTTGCATTTGACCTGTTGCAGCTGATTCTGAGAGACATGAAGATTTGGTGTCCACAGCAAACTAGTGAGATTATTAGTGGAGCAGAAGGACCCTCTTTATTTAAAAGGGTCCAAGGACTCTGTATTATAGCAAAGGAGGGAATGATTTTTATCATCATCAATATAAATTTTACAGTGTTAAAGGTAGTTTAAGGTAGTAGGTGTTAAAGGTAGTAGGAGTTTAACTTGTCATACATAATAAACATCATGTTCTCTTTCTGTAGCCCTAGAATACGCTATGGAGACTGTCAAATAAATTAGTGTGATTATTTGGGATTCAGTATAACAAATCTCAAGCTAATCAATCCCAAGGTAAATCCTTTCAGCAAAACATGAAACAACTGTGCAATCTGCAGCACTGAATTTAAGACATTTTTGGAATGGCTCAATGTACCTTCATTCAGTTTGTCCATGCCAAAGCATTCCATTTTCTACAATATATTCAAATCACTCTCAATACCAGCTGAGATTTAGGCAAGAAGTAAAATCCAGTTTATTTGATTGAATTTCAAGAAACCAAGAATTTAAGAAAACAACTACTGAATTTGTAACACAGATGCAAAGTTAAAACTCAGCTATTAACTACCTGCATTTGGATATTCCTAAGGTCCTCCTCTGTTCCACTGAGCTAGGGACTGACAGGACACAGACACAGCCTTTTGGAGCCAGATATGATCTCCCAGATGCAGCTGGAGCCACAGTCCTCTGGGTTTGTGTCCTCTAAATCGGAATCTCTCACCTAGAGCAAGTTGTTTCCTCAGAAGTTCTAAAGAGAGGTGCTAGTGCATCTGGAGAAATATATTAATTCCACAGTCTTGATAAATAATTTAACTAGGTTATCAATTTATGGGCCTGTCATGGATGAACAAATGCCTGACACAGATCAGGCATTTGAAATGAATCCTCATGCTGGGTGACCTAGCTGGAATTACATACCTAACTTGATTCATTCAAGAGTGCAACCATATCCCTGCTTTGCATACTGGTTTGTGACCAAGCACTGACTCATTTCTGAGTTTTTATGAGTCTAAATACATAAACTTCCGAGAACACAAAATTTTAGAGCAACTTGAAGCATTGCAGGGTTACAGTAGCTCATAACTAGCTTTAAATAAGGACTAGTACCAAGACAAGTTTGGGGAAAATTTTGGTCATTCTGGATGTTTGGAGGCAATCCCAGAGAAACAGTGGTCTCTTCAGTCTGGTACACAAAACTCCAGTCACCGAGAATTAAACCTACAGAAATTTATATTTAAAATGAAATGCATATTACCTGAGAGGAGACTTAAGCCTTTGGGCAACTTTCAAACTGCCTTACAAGACTTTTCAATCCTGCAAATTGTAAACTATACTAACAACCACACCTATTGTACATGATGCAGGAAGTAATTCAGAGACGTTTTATATCCTGGATTATGCAAGAAAACACATGAGATGGTCACAATAGACAAGTCTATACCAGGAAACTTAAAAACACATCCCACTTACTAAGTGTGGGTTCATACTTTGCCAAATCCAGAGTCTGTTACGGGAAAAAGTACAGATATACACAGAAAGGAAAGCAGGCATGTAGTCTCAGCCTGGATAATCATGGGACTCACTTTGTGGACTAAGTACCAGTGGGGACATATAGATACTTCCACTGTTTCTTTAATTCCATACATTCATGTGTACATGTTATGAAAGTTTTTCCCCTCAGTGTGGCAACAGTAAACATAAACCAGACCCTCTATCATCAAAATCATTAACTAATCTTGTAATATTTAAACAAGTCTTCTAATAGCATTTTCTTCCAGACCTTTGAAACTTTCTTAAGTGACTGATCAGCCTTGCATTCTGAGCTCAAAACATCCAAAACATCCAGAGTCCAGAGCCAGTGGAGGGTGCACAGGGAGTGGAACTTCCTCACGCCATGACTGGCTCAGATGTTCTGATAAAAGAAGGGCTAGGGAGAGGAAACGTGGTGCAACCATCATGCCATTAACTCCACCTCATTGTCGTTTGTCTCCCCTCCCTTAAATATACTCCTTCTTATATACCAGCATTTCATTTTATCCTTTACAAATTTGCCTAGAAGTTTTGAGTCACAACAGCCATGTTAGGAAAAAA
>VXBR01008864.1:180570-237563 GCA_013400215.1 Cisticola juncidis | reverse complement strand
CCCCGCCATCCATCAAATTTAAGTCTTGCACTAAAATCCAGAGATCTGGTATCGGGATGTGGCACATGCCAAGATGAAGTGATGGCCGTCAGGCTTCCTGTTGCTTACATCCATGGGGATGGTCCCCACTGGGCTGAAGAGGGAAATAAACCAAGACAGTAAAGGAAGAGCTCTCAGTAATGATTGCTAATTACTAGCCAAAGTAGAACAGCTTCAAGTTGAGAAGAAGCACAACTCTCCCTAAAAAAGGTCAAAACTGTCATCCGTGGTGGGATTTGCACCCAAGCCCAAATCACAGATTGGGGACCTAACGCAAGGTTGGCTGCAAGCCAGACTCAGACACCTGCTTTACAATAAGAGTTTATGGGTGGGGAAACACAAGATGCTTCCTGTTTGCAATCACATGGATTTTTTTTTCCCGTGGCAAAACTCCTGAAATGAACGTGTTTGATCAGCTAGAGACATTCTGCCTCTCACCAGCCCATTTTGCAGCAGGGTTGCTCTTAAACTTGTCTCCCCGCACTGCCTCGCACAGCCTACCTGGTAAGCTCAGGATCCCACTAGATGGCAGGACAGTTTAAGCCTTCGCGATTTCTACTTCAGAGCAAGTGCCCCGGGACCCCGGTGGGCTCGGCCCCACTGGTCTGTGCTGTCTGGACCGGGGGAACCCACACTCGCCACCATCTGGGGCTTAGGCTCACTGAACACACATGGAGAAATCCATGGAGAAGTCTTTGTTCAATTCTCTTTCATGGGCTTTATCACACATAGAGCACTAGCAGACAGAGGACAGGAATAAGAACTAATACTAATTTGCTAAACCTGGAAGTATTCCTCTTTATGTGTGTGATACATAAAGGATATTTAGCCTATTAATGGTAGTAGGTAAAGTGGTAATATTAGGAAAGTGCACTTTAAACCTCTTACAGCCACTGCTCTCTTGTAATTTTTAGGTAGTCGAGTGCAGTTATAATTTCTTAATGACATCTGGAAAACATTAAGGAGAATTTTCTATATATTTAAAATACCTAAATTGTTATATAGATGCACAATAAAATTACAAGGATACTTCCTGCCATTTTTTTTTACATGCTGAATGGCTAAGAATGGATAATTGCTTTATTATGTTCTAAGATATGGAGACAACAAAGTTACCTTTTTTGATCGGTACTAACATGAAATTCTTTGCTTTATGAAAGCCCAGGATAGTGCTGTAAGATGATGAAAAAGATGCTATTACCTGTACCAAACTTGCTGGAATGGAAATTGGGATTAATGCATTATAATACCAGATTAGCCCTAATAGAAGTTTGCTGCTGTCATTTATCAAGGTAATGAAATATGTACATAATTTTAGGCACCTAAGTAGTTCTATTGTCTCCTGTGAAACTGTTCTGCATTTAAAGTTAAGCATGTTCTAAAATACCATGCTGATTCAGGACCATAACATTGTGGCCATGTGAACCAAGAGAATGCACTGTTATCAATTACTCATTAGTTGAACTAAGGGAGGATGGTACAGCCTGGATAATGGTTGAAACTGGATACACTGGCTCAGTGACAAACAAATTCAGAAGCACTTCATTTGCTCTTTGCAGACTCAGCTGGAAGTTTAGTAGGACTATTATCTGTCTTCAGCACACTAACAAAAAAATGAACCAAAGCTTCCCCAAGCCCCAGAGTACTGGACAGCATGGCATAAAGCCCTCCAGACAGGCCTAAAGGGGTGAGTTCCCTTCTGCCTGAGTGAAGCATCATGCACAACAAATAAACTCTGCTCCGAAGGCCAAAGTTTATATGGTACATCACTCAGTTTGTGAGTCAGTTTATACTGGTCAGAAATATGCATTTGGCTCACACCCGGAGAAATTTGGTAATATCAAGGCATAATTAAGTATTCCTACTGCTATGACTAACTAAAAAAGAGATCTCTCATGCAGTCTAGATTAATACTTGTTTAGACACAAACCATACATGCACATGGCAAAGAAGAATTTCTGTGTTTGTAACTTAGTTAATTTGCAACTAGATAAATATATGACGGATCTTTTAAAAATGTTCATACTGCTTTTAATTATATTGCATTTTAAATCTTAATTTTTACTGCTGTGTTTTTTCATTTTTGCTGTTAAAATTCTTCTTTCTACACAACATATTTTCATCGACAGGTTCATAAACTCAAGTACAAACTAAACACCTGAGTGCTTACAATAAATTCCCCAGGGTGTTGAGCATTCTTGACTAATTGTAAACTCTACATTTGTGAGCAGTTAATGCCATTTATGTATTTAGTTATAGATTTGGGGTTTTTTACATAGAATTTAGCACATGAATAATTTGCTAAATTCAGCTGGTTCGTAATTGGTGTGTTAATAGCAAAAAATTTCAAACCAGCTTAGACTAACAAAGTATCTATTCCTGTAACCCAAATTTCAATGTCTGTATTGTATCAGAGAAGAAACTAAATATATCCAGTGCTGCAACTGTGAAAGAAGTGCAGAATTTGATACAGGCCATGACCCAGAAGAGCAAAGCATATAAGGACTTGTGTTTCAGTAATACTTATATACTTGATTTTGATGGGATCACCACAGCTTCTTCTAATTTACCAGTCTGATGTACTGTGATGCCATAAAGGAAGCTGGTATAGGAGAATGGGACTACAACCCAGAACAAGGGTGTGTACCACAAATAGTTACCTCCTAGTCCCTCTCCACTCTGGTTTTCAGCTCTGGTCCTCCAGTGTCAACTAGTTCAGCCTCTCAGACCTTCTTAAGACACCTGTTTATAGCCAGTGGAGTAAGTTATTTTATANTCCGTGTGGGACGAGCCCGGGGTCTGTGCGGGACGAGCCGCGCCGGCGGCCGCTGGAGGCAAGACCGCGCCTGGGCAAGGGCGCCCTCTGCCGCCAGCACCCGGCGCCCGTGGGCAGCCCCGTCCTCCGTCCCGCTGCGCTGCTGCAGCCCCCGCTCTTCCTCACGGCAGCCATCATCCCGAAAGAGACCCGAACTCCGCCGTGCCCGGGAGCCGGGAGCCGGGGGACGGACAGGGGCAGGGCTGTGAGGATGGCCAGGGCCCGGCTGTGTGCTTGGCGCGGGCTCGGACGCCACCTTGTGTCTGCTGGGCGGGAGGTGCCGCCTGACGGCTGCGGAGCCCACCCCTCTGGAATGCTCCTGCACCCTTAGGAAACTGGGTGCCTTAGCGGAAAACTGTTTCTGGAATACTGCTGGGCATTAGCAGCAGCTCAAATGCTCCTTCTTTTTGTGCTTACACTGCTGATGTATCATTGACAAACATGCCCGAAGAGTCTGGAAATAAAAGCNTTTCCAAATCTGAAAAAAAAAAAAGGATCTTGCATTTATTAAATCAAAACAGATTTAAGAGGAGAGAACAAATTATCAGTTCAGTTGAAATAAACTGGATCCTTTATTGAATGGTCCCCAAAAGCCAGAGTACGAGCAAATGCAGAGCAGGAATGAAAGTTGTGCCTTATAAGCTCTCTTGAGTTCTTACAAGCTCTCTGCCAGGTTTAGATTGCACAAATATTTCATAGATGGAATACCAGTCACATGTGGGATGTACCCATCAGAGATGCTTCCTCCATTTTCATGATATATATAAGTGGCCGCTGCCCAAGGAATCATGAAGGTTCATGTCTGTACCTGAATCCTAAGCCTCCTACAATAAGGGAATGAATGACAAGTATTTTCAGGAGCATGATCTCCAAAACAAAACAAGTCCTTTCAGTAAAGAAAAAAATTTGCCTAAAATCTTTGTAAAAATCACAATGATTGAAATATCTTCACTGTCAGCAAACAACAAAGCAAAATCGAGATGAAATAAAAGAAATATGTATCATTTGGCTTGAAATATTGTCCTACAGGAGAAACATTAAGAAATCAACTGAAGACAGAAAATATGATAGATATTTAATTTCCACAGCGAGATTAAACAATTTTCATCGTATACAAACCTACTTCTTTACTTTAGATACACATGAACAGCTACAATATTCAGCATGAAAACAAATGGCCAAAGTGGCAAGACTGCAAAGAGTGGGAGAACTGAGATGATCTTCCATAATTAAATAGAGATAAGGAGAGTCTGAAAACAAACACTGATGTTTACGTAGTTTATAAAACCTTCTGGTGACCCGAGTAGGAGAAAATTTTATTTTATGTAATTATTTTTTTCTCACACCCATCTATATATGTCTAATGAGAACAAAAATCTCGGGAGATAAATTACAGATAATGTCTGTAATCTAATATATACTTAACATCACGTTGTGGGGAGTAAACACACCTCTGTGTCAGAGAAAAATAAACTGGTTTGGGAAATTAAGAAACGGGATTTTTTTTGAAACAATGATTAATGCCTGGTAGGTATATTAATTAGAACTGTCAAAGAAGATTAGTTATGACAAATACTATAACAAAAGAAGAGAGAAAACTGAAAACAAGATATACATTCTTTAGTTCTTTTCCAGTTTGGATATGCAGAACATTGCTTTTGAAGGATGACAGTAGAAAGAACTGTATGCAATCCACATAATCATCTAGGTACAAGTGTGTTGCAAAGTCGTATCTGTGCTGCTAAAGTTGCTACCACACTTCAGAAGGGGCGACACAGGGAAACTGGGAAGTCTGTTGATGGGATTCATGAATCCAAAAGTCCTCAGGTGTTAGGAATCACTGCATTTTCCTTCCGCCTCTTGACTTTCCAGCAAGGCTTTGGATGATGACACTTCTCCACCCTCTGCTCCTGCATCTAAACAGAGACAGAATTAAACTTTTAAACTACACACATTCTCACAGCTTTTTTAATGCAACCAAGTATTTGGGTTCACTGATCATCTGTTTGAACTGGCTCTTTACTACCACAGCCATGGGTGCTTTAGAAAGAAAGATTAGCTCAAGAGAGAAAGAACTTTGAGAGGCATCTTCTAAAAGCTGATGCTTGTTGGTGTTGATTTGTCCACTTCTTGGTCAGGCTGATCAATGTGTATTTGGCTGTAAAAAACAAATTGAAAATAACTTTGTATTACTGTTATTATTTTTTTTCTGGGTCATTTCCAAAATCAAATTAGAATATTGCATTCCTTTGAGCACTGTGTGGTTTCAGGTAGATAATATAACAGTTTATGGTTATGCCAGTTATCTGTCCGATGTTCTTTGACAAGAAATACCTGCATGAATTTACCCTGTCTTCACAGGACGGGGGATTTTTTTGTTGCTCTGAGTTGGAAGTTTGCTCACAGATTAGAGTTGAATGCTTACATGACTGATAGAAATAAAAGCTCCCCAGTCTCTGGTCATTATATGCGTTGTTCCATGTTGTTTCTTTTGATCAAGTTTACCCACTGAGAAGCAGAAACTCCTCTTGCCTTGATTTCCTTGCAAACCATTATAATAATTTTCATATTACCTTCAAGCCCCACATGGTAGTAGCAGTGGTAACAGCATACCCAAATCTATGGTAGTCCATAGCTTTTGGGGACAAGGAGAGGTCTGCTCAGCACATCTGGCTGTACTGTCCTCCACTTCATATTTCTCCATCTCCTCCACAGCCATAATCTAAGGGGTACACTTTCTGACTTGTTATAAAATATCAAAAACACCCAAAAGATCTATATATCTTGGTCTCTACATATCACAGCAAATATATAATGCTGTACACAATTCATCAGCTAAAGCCCTTGACAGAAACTGCTTGATGTTTTAAGTCTCCTCAGAGATTAAGAGGCTTTGGAATTCTATAGCAATAAAGAACCAAATTACTTGACACCTTCCAGCCTTATGTAGCACAGCACTGTTGTGGAAAGGGAGACCTCTATTGGCTGTTTCTGTGTGGGTTGGACATCTAATATTAGTGAAGTCTTTCAGACAGGGTAGAGGAAAACAGTTTGTTGGAGGAAATCTAATCTCATACTTGTTGGCACTTAGGTGTGCAATAGGTGCTAGTTAAGCCTCTGAGTGTTATCGCCAGAATGGTGCCCTAACGCAGGTTACCAAACATGGAAGACCAGAACAGTTTCTTGCCCTCAAACTTCTTGCAGCCTCCTCTTCAACCTTTGGATCACCAGTGACACCAAACAACTATTCAACGTGGTTCCAGATCACTTGTGGACAGTATAAGTGATTCAAAACTTACACACCACCAGAGGATGATCAGACAAGATACAGATGGTCTGCATTTCAGAGTCAGGCTCCAAGATAAATAGCTGGTGCCAGAATCTCTCCTGTTCCTCTCACGAGAACATCAGCTTCGTTTGGCTTGCAGAGTATATGGACATTTATATCATACAAATACGGTCCTTTTGTATTCATTAAAAAATAGGGCAAAGTCTCTTTTCTTTTCTAAACCAGAAAGTATTAGCACATCCTGTTCCTGACTTTTCACTATGAGAGTAGCTGACAGCATTTTAGAAAGAGGAAATGTATGATCCAATGAGCATTAACTAAATTTGAAAGAAGATGGAGAGAGTCCTCCTCACCATCTCCTATAATCTTCACTGAATCTGAATTTCAGAGTAGCAACAAAATAGGGCATACTTTATATAGCCACATGTTCCATCTTCTCTACTTCTCTCATTTATCTAATTTCTTTGTTCTGAGCTGCAAATGACTTTCCTCTTTTAACAACTTATTGTTAAAGTCAGAAACAGGCAAAAGAGATGCCTGTTAGAGCCCCAGATGTTTCACAAACAAACTGCTTCCCTGTCACAGCATTTGAATTTCAAAACTGTCTTTCGATTTTGATGAATTCTCCTCTGTTTGCTTATTGTCTCATCAAAACTTTAAGGTACAACACAATGAGGCTGAAATTCCCATCTGATACTTGTGGAATTCCCATCCCCAAAAAGCATTCAAGTTGTCAGAGCGGACCTGACTGCATCCTGTATTCTCTTCCTACTGTCACAACTGTAAACTGCTGATAACAGAATCTGCTGCCTTCCAACATGCTCTGGCACAATTATATGTCAATGACAAAAGCCAAGGACAATTCCATGCTCTTAATTGTTCTTCAAATCCTGGCAGTGCTGGTCCTGTATTTCTAAGAAGACATCAGTACATTTTGCTAAATGTAACATAGCTGAGTTTAATTTCTTCTTCTTAATGAATTAGAGGGAGACCAGGAGAGGAGGACTATTGTGTTATCTGGAGGGCTAGTGTCTTGGGTTGAAAAATGTAATCAAAAATGTGTATTCTATTTTCATCTGTTGAAACCAGTTGGGAGATATTGTTCTTCCATCCTCTTGCACCCATCTTCCTCTGAGGGACATCACCTGTGAATGGGCCATTCAAGGCCTCTCACATGACTGATAACATCACTTCATTCCATTGTGAACCAACTCCTCCCAGTGGGAGGAGCCAAAGCCTTTCCACCAGGATAAAACCAGCANGAAAGCTCCTAATTGCAAAATTGTAATAATTTGGAGGGAGGGGGTTTTTGCATTCTCCATTCTGAGGAAAATTCCAGTTTCCCCTAACAGATACCTGTCTTTCCAAACCAAGACAGCTAGATACTTACTTTATGCCATGCTGTAACTTTTCTTATAAAAAGATTTGCACTCTTTCCTCTTTGTTTTGTAGGGACATAATTTTCATATTCATAGGGAAAAATGTCTCCTCAAGACAAAATAATACCTTCTTCCAGAATCTATTCAGATTCTTTTTTTCCTCGCTTCTCCTGGTTCAAGTCAGGTTATGGTCATTTGACCCTTCTCATTCCTCCAGGAAAAGTTCTTTCTACTTGCTTAGTCCTTTGATGAGCCCCTGTGGGCTTTAGATTACAGAACCCCAAACACATGACTAGAAATTAAATCACCAAAATAACAACGATTTGAGAGGTGCTTTAGGAGGTTGTACACCTAACATTCTGTAACTTCTTTGGGCAATGTAAAAGGAGGATATGCAGCCCTGGAGACCAGGAATCCCTTTAATGATCTACTTCAGTTCAGATTCATGGACCGTTCACACCTCAGCACAGGCTTTTCCTCGCTTTTGCTGCTCTCACACCATTACTGCTCCTGGATGTGGGACCATCTGTTGTGGTGGTACCACAACAGCAACAGTGATGGACATGGAAAGAAAAAGTTTTCTGAAAAAAAATTCTGATCCAGATTAAATAAAGTAGGGACAGACCATGCTCAGGCCCAGTCTATATTTTTTTGTTTCTTAGGCATTAGAAATCAGATCTTTCTGAATCTGAAAATTCCCCTGAAGTCACTCTGAAAGTAAAAGGAACTCACAAAGCTGGTGTTGATTAGAACTGTGCTTTCTCAACAGAGCACCTTATATAATGAAAGGACATGGCAAAATAGGGCACTGGTCTCAGCAAAGTTGGAAGCCTAGTAAACAGGAATAAAATAATATAAACCCTACTCTTAATGTATATGCCTGAGTTAGGATAGCTGTAATTGCATTAACAGCACAGCTCTGCTGTCTTGTGCAAAGTTATCTCAGTGCAGTAGCACACTGGAATTTACAGTTTTGGGTGATGTGTTATCCTAGTTGCCCAGAAATACAACTGTGTTTTCCCTCAAGGGAAGTGGAATTCAGTTCCCAGCACTGAACTGTTTCCCTAAGCTGGTAACACTGGATCTGTGGATGGATATGGATATGGATATGGGTCAATATTAACTTGTCTCATCAGGAAGCACATGTGATAACTGTTTGTAAGGCTGAATTTGGTTCTAAATGATGAAAGAAATATTAGTATTGATATCACAACTGCACATGGTGGAAGCCTTTAAAAAAGCACTAAGGATGACTGCATAAAAAATGTCCTTTCTGAATGCACAGCCATTACCTTCTGAAACAGAGAGCTCAGCCAGTTTGTGTGGCAGGTCGGAAGTCCCAGCACCAGCAGGAGAGCCCAGGATATCTGGTAAGGCGTTTCGGCGGCCTGCCCGTCCTGATGCAGCAAAATCTGTGACCACAGGCTCCACATCAGTCATTGCTGACTCCTTTCCTCATAGCAACATCTGCAGATGGAACAAAGAGAAGAAGAAAACAGCTGTAGCCTGAAGGATGCTAATCACCTGCTCAGTAGTACAATAGCCAGAGGCTTTGCCCAGTGGCTCTTTTGTTATTAAAAGCCATACATTTCAATACTAAGTGTTTAAGCTTTACTTCTGTCCCTGAAGAAGATAGGAGGCTGTCTGTGCATGTCCTTACTATGCCATTTGCACATCAGACTGTCACAAAGAACAACTCTGCATCGACATGAAACCTGTGAACGGGGTCAGCAACAACCCTTTCTGCCAGCCATCTGTCCATCCTTTTATGATCTATTCCCCCTTTTAAAGCGGTTTTGACATGCAATCACTTAGAAGAGAACTAAAATTCTCTATGTGTAGTAAAGCACGTTTACCTTACTATGAATCTTACGTTCAGCTTCTTATTTAGAATCCTGTTGGAACAAACTCATTTTACAAAGGAGCAAACTATATAAAATGACCTCTCAAAACACCAACTGAAACTCATTGTAGAATTTCTTTATCCTTCACATATCAAACCACTTGTTTGCCTCTGCTGCTCGTTAGCCTGGTTGAACCTTCACTTGAGCATGTGACTTTCATCTAATAAATAACTGAATCCTGGAAATGATGGAACCAACCGTATTCTGCTCCTGTGATCCCTATCTCAAAGGCCATTGAACTGAATGGGAAAACTGGTGACCACAGTGGGCTTCCGATCACACACAGATCTGTGCATGATCACACCCTGAATCAACAGATGAAGTGTGAACATCTAGAGCAGAAGGATACCTGGCTGAAAGTGGCACACAGTGTGAAAACTGCCCTTAGCAGTCACAGAAGGCTATAATACAATCATTTACACAATAATGTGATAATTAACAGAGCAATTTATAATTAGGTATCCATTATTCAATTTAAAACAGTAGTTACTTGCTCTGTATGAATGAAGTTCTGTTTGCAGTGTGGGAGCAGGAATGTTGTCTCTTTGTTTAAATACGGTCAGTGCTTTGAGTGGGAAGGGATACAGATGGTATTGGAGACCAATCTGATGGAAGGCTGTCAGCTTTTGGTTTACAACTGGCTGTATTTAGACTAAGAAGTGGATATTGAAAGTGTCACTCACATTGGTGTTGTTCATATAAGAAGCAGAGCATCACAGTCCCCCTTTTAAAATTCTGCTAAGCTTGGGAAATATTCTTGCTTTCATTTCATGGATAGAAAAAATTACACAAATAGATATCAAACATGACTTGCTCTGATGTGCAGGAAGGAAGAGGCAGAACTGATTATTGATGCTGGCCTGCCATTTTTACCATAAACATTTTCTTTTCTCCATCAAAATGCCTTTCAGCTGTGTCAATCCAAAACCAAGAAGAAATTTTCTTGATCTCCTTTGTATCTATAAGTACCTTGTAATAGAAGAAGTGAATCCTTCTTGGACTGAGCGACAAAGGCACAAGTAGGACTGCCAAGTCTGAAAGGAGACATGAGCATGCAAATAAACTGCTTGCTTTAACTCAGGGCAGTAAGTGAAAGGTCTCATCTGGAGATTCAGCAGACAGTTCCTGTCTGCAGGAAAACAGATTAAATCCAAAGAAACTTTTCCATCAGTAGCAAAATGTAGAAACTATACATGGATGTAAATGTCAAGAATGACATTTTTCAGAAAACACATAAAAACCATGGAGTCATCAAGGCTGGAAGAGACCTTTAAAATGATCCAGTCCAATGGTCTGGATACAGACATACACCAACATTCTCACTTAGATTTAGCATTATACTATCAGAGGGTGAGATCAGCACTTGGCATGAAATATGAAAATAAGGAGAGCAAATCCATGTTTATACACACAATCTCATGGCTTTTTGGGGGTGTTCATATTTATTAAACTCTAGGTGTCTAAATGGTTTTTTTCTCATATGCTCACCACAGCAAGTAAAAAGACCATAAATTACACGTCAGAACAGAAAATGCCTGGGGTCTTTTTGCTTAGTAAAATTGTTAAAATTACTCTCAGTGCCAAAATACCAGGATGCTTGCATTTCCTGCCCATTTCATTTCAGCCATTAATACAGTGGAGCCAGAAGTACTGTTGTGAGTAGACTGCTGTTCACGTAAGATCTACAGAATGACATTAACATCAAAACACACTTTCTCAAGCCTGCCTTGTGAACTTTCCCCCCTCTTATCTCTCTTGCATGGATGTTTTGGCTCCAAAATGATAGCTTTTTACATGGAGAAAAATCTAGTCTACAACTCATGCCATATGAAGCTACTTTCTTCTGCAGTACAGTTTGCACTTCTGCACTTGTTTCAAAGCCCTCCCTTTCCTCTCCAGCACATCTCCTCCTCTGGCATAATCTCCCTCCACTGCATAATGCTAGACAACCCAGGAAGATGATGAACACAGCCTGACATGCCTTCAAGTAAGTGAATTTTGATTTATGCACTTGATTTAAAAAGTATGCAAATCTAGATAAATCTAGAACACATGTCAGACAGAAAATCAGCTGATCATTATCCATCCATCTGGTGGCCATAATTCAAATATAACTCTAAAAATACACCATCCTTTATATACATAACATTTACCATTAAGGGTTTTCACCTTTTTTTTTTCTATCTATAGTGCACAGCATGTTCTCTAAGTGTATTTGAAAGATGAGGGACTACCCCAAGAGGCTTAGAACTGACATTACAAAATGTATGTCCATTTATAGGTCCACATAACCCAAAACTTAAGCTCATCTCCCTACATATGACAGACATTATTCAAAGTAGCCTGCTGTTGTACTTGAGAGAAATGCCATTTTATTTGTAAATGTTCTAAGGGAGCTCTTCAATTTCATTCTGAGGTTCTCTTTTATCAGTATTTTCTAAGACCTATATCCAAGTAAGGATACAGAGTTTCTCTGCTTTTCATCTGTTTCTGCCTTTAAATTTTTTAACACATTCTTTGGAAAATATCTCCTCGCATCTGTTAAGCACAGTATTATTCATTCCTCCTCACAGAGTAAACAATAATTACAATGTTCACAGCATCTATTTTTCTCAAATCTACTCCTCCTGCTGCCAACATCTGCTTCTGCTTCATTGAACCCATTTTGCTCTAGCCTTATCCAAGACAAAGATATTCACAGGTTGCCAACACCTGTGTGCAGTTGCTTCTCTGAATTTCCAAATTACTGTTGTCATTTTTCTCCTGTGTCGCTGCTCATCAGACTTGAGGAGCACAGTTTTAAAAGAACAGTGCCAGATTCCCAAATCACAAAGTTCTGTACTTTCCCAGCTCCCTTTTTTGCTACAGCAAAAGCCCGATCTACCCAGAAGTATAAGGCAACTGGGTGGAAAAGAAGAGTTGTGCACACTGTCTGCAGAGGGTCAATAGCAGGAAGACAGGTGCATGTCCCAGAAGGGCTCACCTGCCAGTTAAGAGACTGAAGGCTATGACTGGCATCCCAGCTAGCACTCCATCACCAGGACTAATTTTGCAGCTTGTTACCAGGCCAAGACAGTGTTAAAGAGGTTTGGGGAGTATTAGATTATTTCTCTCATACATGCCTCTGAAATGCCTGCAGGATCACCCAGAATGCACAACAGACAGGTGTGCACGGGGAAGGAAACACTCTGCTTGTGAAAACTGATTACACCTTAAAGCAAAACTCAATTAATGATCTATCAGATATTCAGGTAAGGGTCCTCAGACAAAACAAAGGCAGGTAAACTACAAGTGGCATTTTCTCTAAAAGACAGCTAGTTTGTTAATCTTTGAGTCTTCTTTTGCTGGCAGCATAGCCAACCCTTTGGGAGAAAATGAATTACTGAATCTGGTGGGAATTTATTTAAATAAATGTCAGGAAAAGAACAAATAATTCTCCTGAAACAATTTGTGTTGAGAATCAAGGGAAAGAATGCTTCAAGGTGTTTAGTTCAATGTCAGTGTTGTCTCTTCTTCACTCTTATCTGTTAGAAAATAGATAAATCACCACCTTAAGTATTTGTGAAAGCTATTTTTGCTTCTGATCTTTCTGCTATCTAACACAGACAGAACACCAGATTTGTTCTGCTTGGAAGGACAGACTATTCCTCAATAAATATCAAAAGGTTCCCAACATTGGCACTGTGGTAACTCCACTTTGTGCAGGAGCCTGAAAGACCAAACACATCACTCCTTGCTATTCAGGCACTTTTGTCAAAAACTTATGAATAGTCTCTGCCTGTGCTACATTTCCCAGACACTGTTAATTCTGAATGCCCTTTAGTAGAAACAAACTGGAAAGCATGAAATCCTCTCACAAAACAGATGAAAAATTCAATAGCCAAGTAGTACTTTCAGAGCCAGACCGACTGATTATGTGTCTTGAGAGTCTCTTACTGTAAGATGCATTTCAGAATCTTAATATATTCAGAAAAAAACTGTAGTCCTTGTGGTGTTTAGTTCGTCTTTATTTACTTGTAATGAATGTTCTCCATGCACCTCTACCCCAAAAGCATGTAGGTTCAAAATCTTCTAAGTAAGGAGAACAGAAAACTTGTTGAATGAAGTGCTTCCCACTGTGCAACTGAGATGAAAACCACATCTTCCTATGCAGTTGCCTGGCTTTCACATCCACTTCTGCTGCAGCTGCATCCTCATGTCTGTCTCCTCTTACCAAAGGTCTCAGAATAGGAACATTTTCATTATACATGCTCACATAATCTCTATGCTTCATCCTCAGGCATTTCTGGACCACAGAAAAGAAAAAAAAGGAAAAAAAAAACCCACAAAAAAACCAAAAAAACCCCAAACAAACAAAAACAAACAAACAAACAAAAAAACCCACCTAGGAGCATCCATGCTTCTAAGGAAGACAGCCTAGAGATTATGGTAATAACTAAAAGTAACCTGGGCACTCATGTAAATTTTATGAGAAAAAAAATTGTCTTCTGTGTTTTTTCACATCAGGAACATTTGTTACACACAGGCAACCCTACTTCTGGGAAATACAAGCAAGTTTTCTTTACCAATACATCTTTACCATATGTATATCCAAACACAGGGGTTTCGATTTTGTTTCAGGCTTAGGAAAAGACATCACACATTTCTTAGTATGCAGAGGCAATATAGCTAACTATATGAATGTTAGAAGTGATTCACTATGGAAAAAGAAGTAATTTTGTAACTTTTCAGTTTTTTTAATATATCACTAAGCTAGAAACAAAGAGTACTTTTTTATTATTTCACGTTAGAGAGATGATTTGGGTTTCCTGTACCAATAGAGTTGACCTTTCTCAGAAAAATGTTCTCAGAAAAATTAATGAATTTTTGTTTTCCTATGCAGGAAAACTGAATTATATCCTATCTCAGTAAATCTACAGTGCAGAAGGATATCCTTCTACATCTGTTTCAGTCTGTCTGTTACAGCCCATATAATATTTTTGGGATGATATTTGAAAGTTTGGTATATTGTATAACAGGTTTTCCCTTTTGGTTCTTTGCAGTGTACACAGCTGTACAGACATTTTACACAAAGGTCTTGTGTGTTACTTCTGCTCTGGTTATATGACCTGCTCTACACTCTTGCACCTGAAGCAACATCCTTATCAATAATGTGCAAAATAGCTTCCATACATGATCTTCTTAACACCAAAATGGTTAGATTGGGATATCATGATTTCACCATTTTTCCATTTCCTGGTCTCAGAAGCACTTAATGAATACCAGGATCTTGATCCTGTTGTTCAGAAGTCCATCATTTTAGGGCACAGAGTCTGAAAACTAGGCCAAAGCTGTAGGACTTTTTTTTTTTTTTTCCCTCAGAATGGAACTTGGAAACTTTCAGTTGAATTTTCAGTCACTTCCTTAAAGCCAATATTATACTCATGGGAAAGACAAGAGAGGGAAAATAAGCAGCATAAGATTGATCCTGCTGCCTTTAAGCTTCTGGAAAATGTGCAGATACCAATGGTGCAGTTCACCCTCTACAAGCCTGTACAGAGTAGAAAGATGGAAAGTGAGCTGTGTCTGACCCGAGTATGCACAGTGCTCTGATGCACAGAACATATTACAGAACTAACAGCAGCTCTAAATAATGGCACAACTTTCTCTTTGTGAAAGGAAATAAGGAAGAGAGGAGAAGGGGTCATGATACTGACAACTGAATCAGAAGTTATCTGCAGCGAGTAATAAATGAAGTGACATTAGCTGAAGGCAGTCAATACCAGGCAACCAAGCTTGTCACTTTCCGAGTGTCTGTGAGTGACCACGAGCAATGACAGACATCAATGTTAGTCGACTTCATGGGAAACACAGTTCAGGTCTAACTCATCAGCCATGCTGGAAAGAAATCAAACACATCCCCTACCATGGAATAAGAAAGGAAACTCAGTGGTAACAAATCAACTGACCAACCTAATTCTTTGTCTTGTATTTTGTCCATTCATCCCCACAGTTTTCATTTCCTGTTGCAAATGCATATACTACTTTCTGAGTTCAGCCTCACAGTTCCAACCTGCTAAATCCTTTCTTAGAATCTGCATCTTGCCCAAAATTCAAGAGAATTTTTCCCACTTTCAGGAATATATATGAGGAGTAATTTCAGAATTCAAAATAATTTTTATGGCTAATTTTGCCTTGTGGAATCCCTGCAACTACAACATTGCAGTTCAATTTTATTTCTGATCTTTTGCACTGTCAAAGCCATGCAAGGAAATGAGTACCCCCAACCCCTCCAATCTCCTTTCTCCTCAGCCGTTCAACTGGGAATTCCTTGGGGAAGCATCAAAGAATTTTTTCCCTCTGCTTTGATATCTGCTGCCCCAACATCTCACAAACACCTCCTTTAACACACACAAGTTATCTACATAAACCTGCATATGTACATTAATCTGTATTCTTCGTTAGAAGCAGCGAGGGATTTGGTTCTTTACTTGTCAGCTCTGTGGAAGAAAACTATTCTGACAAAACCACTGGGAAAACTGAGGCAAGCAAAGAGCTTGAGGCATACTGGAGTCCACTTATACAATGCACTCCAGTAAAGGAATCAGCCCAGTGAAACGTAAAATGCTTTTGTGAGAAGATGAATTTACATTTGTGAGAAGATGAATTCAGCAGATAGATGAGAATGGAACAATCCCATGCACGTATCCAACATGGCTGTATAGCCAGTCTCTCATTGGGGAAGGCCCAAATCCCCTTGAGATCTTACTGACATGAATGAGGAATGTTTCCATCTGGCTCAGAGTGAATCCACGTGTACCTGTACATGCATTATGTTCCCAGGAAGGGAAATCCTTGTAGAAGCATTACAGAAGAGGAGTTGAGGAGCAAGAGGAATTTCCTGGTAGCAACACGTGGGCAGAAAGGGTTGAAAGCTGGGAGCACGAGGCTGACAGAGAAGTAAAAACCACTGGGAGCTGTAACTGCGCTTCTGTGTAAAGAGGGATTACCTGAGGGTCTGTGGGAGACAAAGAAATTATATGGGGAGCTAAAGGGGCACGGGAAGAAAGGAGAGCTCTGGAATCTTATTGAGGAAGAGGAACACAACCAGTACTGAGGAGTTTCTTTGGAAGGCAAGCAAGATGGGAGGAAGAGGCTTGTTCAGTTCTGAGGAACACTGCAGGAGACCAGCTCTGGTGCGGGATGAGCAGAGAGATGAGCACAATGGAGATCCTACCCTTAACAGCAAACTTGCAGGAAACAGTAAAACAGGTTGGTTTGTTTTTGTAACTTAAAAAAAAAAAGGTAACTACACCAAGTATCTTTCTTCTCAGTTTTTTGGGTTTTTTTTTTTGAGGGGGATAAATTATTGTGTTAATATGACACGTGTTACAACACCTTGGCCACAAAATATGTATTATTTGTGGCTACCTTTACAGACTGATATTGTTTGGAGCCCTCAAAAGAACAAGTCGCTCCAATAAGAGCTTCTGCACAGAAGTGCATTTCCTTTGCCCTGCAGGCAAAGGAAATTTTCTCCCTTCCAGGGAGAAAAGTACCTGCTTATTTCGTATTAAGACCTCCAGAGTGTCACTTGGAGATAGAAGTGGGTTTGGTGAAAGGGTTACCTTTCCATTATGAAACTGGTGAGGGACAGAAGCCTGTGCTTCTTTGCATTCAGCAGTTAGGTGGTAACAGTCTGGCAGCAAACAGGAATTGCAGTGTGAATAGCTGCAGGCACCTTGCTAAGTTCCTAAGACTTCATAGCACAGGACTGAAACCATTTCCATTAAAAAGCAAGGACAAGCTCTTAGAAGTACTTTATTGATTTAGCTATGCAAATAAAAGCTGACATTTTATCTTTCTCACAGCCAGGTAACATTCTATAATTGTATATAAAGTCAGATTAATTATATTTTATTTGTATAATTCTTCCTTCTTGAAACCTACCACCTGTATTTTTTTTAGCCTGGATCAGACCAGGACACTATCCCATACTCTTCATGGACTTCTTTCCTGCTCCTCTCAGTTTTACCTGACTGATATGGAAATACTTGGGTATAGCCAGTTTTGCAATCACACCGCCAAGCATTTCCTCACCTGAGCATAGCAGAGGATACTGTCTGTCTTATAATTATATAGTTTATGTCTGATGAGCACTTTGGAAAAGTTTAAGTCCAACCAAATCCAAGTACCATCCTTCTCCCTGAGTATAACTTTCCTATTTAAGTTTTTTATTTCTGCATTCTGGTTTCATAGTGCAAGCACACACCAGGAGGAGTCACGATTTCCAGAACAAGGATTACTCATAGCAGTCTGTTCTAATAAAAAACAAAACCAAAATAAAACAAAACACAAAAAACCACCACCACCAAAACCCCCAAGAACAAAACGCAACAAAAATCCCAACAAAAACCAAAACAACAAAAATTAAATGAAACTTAATAATAAATTGCTACTTACTCACAGAAGACTGGAAACAGCATTTAAAATAAAGTAAGCTTAAATCTATTGTTTACTGAGTACTAAAAGTACTAATATACTAATAAAGGCTAATTTTATTTTTTTTACCATGGAAAGCTGCAAGAAAGCCTGCTTGTCTTTGTCACGAGTGTGTCTGCAAATCTAACACTCCAAGTTTTTCATTATTCTGCTGACTTCCTTAAGCACCAGCCTGACCAGTAAAGCAGGCGACAATTTCAGCTATTTCAGTAGTGCCTATTGATGGGAGCATCTCTACCACCCTCTTCAGCAAATATCAATCTGAGAGCCCCTCAGATATCTTGCAGACATCACCCCAACACTTCTCTCAAATAGGGTTCTTGGGGACTCAGTGCTCTTTGCTTTTGCCATGGAGCTCTGCATAACTATTTCCCCCATAATTATTCATCTGTTTCTCACTTCTGCTGTGTCTCATATTCCACAAATGATCTGGACTTCCTGAACTATTCTTCTGGCTCATTCGAGAATACTCCTGGAAATCCAATCAAAAATACCTCATTTGGCATTCTTTGCTGAATAAGATGGTAGAAAGAAAACCATGTTTGCTCAATTCAATAAATGTTTCAATAGTTAATAAAATATTATTTTATTAACTCAGTTCAAGGGCAGTAAAAATTCTTTGATTTTGCTTATATAAGTGAACTATTGCAGGATAATTCTATAAAGCTATCTCTAGCTGGTCTACCCAAAGGTTTTCCAATCACCCTTTTCTAACTAATAAAGATAATTTCATTCCCTAAAAACTTTGTCTTGGCCATGTCCTTAGACCACCACAGGTGCTGGAAAATCATTCTGGTTCAGTTTGCCCTCAGGGGAAGATGAACCAACAGAGAAGAGAACATTGTGCTTTCCGTACTCATTTGGTGACTGTTAAGGTGAGCTCAGGCAGGAAAGCCATTTGGCAAGTGAAGTCTAATACAAAGACAACGGAGCTAACCTTCAACTGCAAGTCAACCTGGTGCCCTGAAACAGCCTTTAATGAGTTATTTAAGGTTCCTACTGCTCTCCTTGACATGTCAGTGACTTGAACATTCACAAAGATGAAAAATCAATAGGACATAAGGGTACATTTTGAGAAGTTATATGACTTTGCTGCCCTGTCTTCAACAATTGCATTTTAAATGAGGACCCTTAGTTCCTTGCTCGGTATGTTCCATTTATACTATATTTATGTTTTAGCATAACTTTTTGCCTCAGAAACAGTATTTCTTCTATATTCAATGAATAGTTTTTAATTTTCATTTCATTCTCCAGCATACATCGTGTTTACTCTAATACAGTTTCACTAAGGTCACAGTTTACCTGTTCAATCTTGGCAGTAGTCCTATTTACTGATTTTAATGAAATTACAGCTAAGAAAATTTGCCCCCTCTCATGGTGACTCACCAAGAAATAGACTGAGATTTGAGAAATAAATCTTCTTTTAGGCTTATAATTTAAGTTAAATAATGACCTTGATTCACAAGACTTTCTCAGTTATATTTACAATCAACTTTAAATTGCAAGCAAAAAATAAATTTAATCAATTACAATTCACTGAGACATGCCCTGATGGTACCTGTTTACAATTTGACCCTGCTGTTCCCCACATGCTCCATCTAATTGCAAGGCTTGTGTCATTTCCACTGAAATTTGATAATACAGCCAGGACACAGTACTAGGAATGAGCACTTTGACATTCAAGAGCAGATCACTGAGTCAGATTTGTCCCACTCAGATTAGGTGATAGGAGTTATCTCCAGGGGATAGGACACATGATGACAGAGTCTCTGGTTACCTGTGCACCAGAAAATCTGTGACTGAACCATGCTCAGAGACCGCAGGGTATTTGCACCCACGGGCACAAAGGATCAGAATAACTAAACCCTTGGATTTAATCCTCTGCCAGAATATTCTGAGACTGGGGGAAAAGCTTTTTCCACAGAATAAAGTATATAAGGGCTTAAGTATTTAAGAGCAGCTAGTTCTTAAATTTTCTAGAAATGAGCCAGCCAAGTACTGCTCCACTGATTATCACTGATGAAAGAAATTAAGTAAATCAAAAATCCACAATCCCACAATCTCTTGAGGAGTAATGAAGGAAACGAAGGGGCCATATGATTATCCAATAATACACATTAAGAATCTTTTCCTTAGAACTTATTCTGGATTAATTTTAAACTTCAGGTAAAGGGTTTATCTGCAGTACTATACTTGCTTCCCCCTTCCTACTTTTAGATGACTCTATAGTGTTTCCTATGCATTTCTGCTGAAAGGATACCATTGATCACAGCAATTTATAAACCTCCCTGACTTTCATGCTGTTTCAAAGTGTCTCTTTTTCCTGGGAGAATAGTTCCAATAGGTAAAATTCATAGTAGTTACAAGCCTAAACAAGTCAATAGAATACACATGGGATTGATTTGGTTTAATTTCTTTAGCCTTTCAATATACTTCTATTTTATGAAAGTATGAATCATTTCTATCACCCTCTAATGACCTCAGCCTGGGGCACTAAACCAGCCTTTCTATCTTAGGGCTTCACAGTTATAGACTATAGTTTCATTAAAAAAGAAGACATATTTCAATCAAAATTCTACTAAAATATAGTAAGGAAATTATTTTATGGTTTTAGCGACCTTACTTGGCAATTAAGAAAAATTATTATCTCTCAAAAAATCTATGCCCTAAATGCAAATCCCTACCTCCAATTCTTAGAGCCTATCTGTTTTTCAAGAAAAAGGACCATACAGACCTTTCCAAGGCATGCATGAGGCTGGCAGGCAAGTCATTTCCATACAGTTGAATTAATGTATTTTAAATTAATTCAATTAAAATTATCTCTAATTATGGCAGATGACTTTCAAAGAACCCTTTCCATTTTGATAAATGATCCTCCAGTAAACATGCCATGCTATTGAAATACCTGGATTAAGTGCTTTAAATGGGGACCAGAAAAAGGTATATTTATATCTCAAATGGTAAGGAGGCTGTGAAAATCACCAGTACATACAGACGATTTAAAAGATGAAAGTAGATAAAGTAGAAAGTTAAAGTGTGCTTTCCGTAAATTATTTGAATAAAACACTCAGACTTCCAGTACTGAAAGGGCCTGAAATAAAAACTTTTTAGCAAGGCCTCTTGTTATAGGACAAGAGACAATGGTTTGAAACCGAAGGAGGATCGATTTAGATTAGACACAAGGAAGAAGCTTTTACAAGAGGTGGTAAAACACTGGCACAGGTTGTCTAGAGAGATGGTGGATGCCCCATCACTCAAAACATTCAAGGTCAGGTTGGATGGGGCTCTGGGCAACCTGATCTTGTTGCTGGTGGTCCCTGCCATTGGCAGGGGGGTGGGACTAAATGAGCTCTACACATCCCTCCCAGCTCAAACCATTCTATGATTCTATGATTCTAAGTATGGCTGGACCCTTAAGCTATATTAGCTGAAATACCATGATCCACAGAACTTTTATTTACCTTTCTTAATCTGCAGGGGCCATAAACGCTTAAGGAAAGGGAAGGAATGAAAACCAAAATATAAACAAGTAATCAAGTCTTGTTCCTATATGTCATACAAACAACATTAAGTGGAAGTTCCACATACCAAATCCTTTGGATTTAAAAGTTTAACAATCAGCTTGCTTTCTCCTCATCTTTTAGTTTTAATTTAACATTTAGTCTGCTATATTCTGAGTGAGAGGTGGGTTTAATTTTGACATGTTAGAGCAATGCCATTCTTCCACAAGAGCAGCAGAAGCAACAAGTGAGGTCTGTGTAAGCAAACATTGCTTCCCTTTGAAGCAGAATTGGATAGGATTTCCACCTTGAAAACACAAAGGAAAAGGAGAATCTGCACTTCATAGGGATGGTACCATGTAATTCTTGAATCACATCAATTTTAATGAAACTTTTACTAGATGCAGGCAAGAGAGTGACCTCTGCTCCTGAAGAGTTGCCAGAATTCAGGGACTGGCACAGGGTGGGAGGACAGTCAGCTTGAGTTTCTATGGATATGGTCACTGCTTTAATCACCAGGCTATTTGAACCCTCTGAAATTTTCAATTTTTGGTTTCACCCCTGGAAGCCCACAAACTTCACTGGGTTTCCTTGCTCTGGAAAGAGTCCATACACAGCCCCAGTGATATGGGACATTTCCTAGGTTAGGAGGCAAGGAAATCCCAGACCTCGCTTGGCTTTATCACAGGAGGTTTGTTCCTTTGTGCTCTCATCCAGCACTGAGACAAAAACAGTCAAACCCTGACAGCCACAAGGCTCATGCAGGAGCTGAGACATCCTTCACCTCAACTCTTTCTCTTACCCGAAAGAGAGAGCACCAACCTCACCTCCCCTCTTCCTACCCTCCCATGGCAGCAAATGCCTTCTCTCCTCTTTGTCCTACAGCAGTAAATTGTCACACTCATAGACATGCTCTCTCCATGCAGAAAGTGCCAGCGTCCACCTCCTCACCCAGCCCCACAGAAGGACCATGGCAAAAGTCTCCACCATCCCTGCAGAGATTCCTTCCCAGGCAGCACCACAGGTGAATCTCCCCACAGAAAGAGAGAAGAATGAGCAGCACAGCCTGCAGAGGGGGAGTTACATGTGCCATTTGGAGTTACTCACACCTGCCATTTCAATCCCTCGCTGAAGGCACTCTGCTGCAGGGGGATGAGGAGCCCGAAAGGACCCATTTCCCTTTGTTTAAGGATTACTGCTCAGCATTGACATTTTGTAGCCTTCAGATTTTATGTTTCACTGGAAATAACAGCCCCCTGGCAAGCTGCTCTTAAGGTTTTGCAACCTCCAAGGCATTCGGTCAGAGTGTTTACCTACCTGTGTGTTGTGTGAATTCAGGAACTGCAGAATGCTCCGAAACAAATTTTTCCCATCTGCTAAGATAATGACCTCTCCTAAAATGCCTATGAGCTCTGAATCTTTTCTTTTTTAGTTTTGTCAGCATAATCATATTACAGCCTGACAATCAACAGTGTAAATTAATCTTCTTTTATGTTTTAATTTTACATGCAAATTCCTCAGGTTTTTTTTGTTTTTTTTTTTGTTTTTTTTTTTTTTTTTTTTTTTTTTTTTTTTTTTTTTTTTTTTTTTTTTTTTTTTTTGTTTTTGTTTTTGTTTTTGTTTTTGTTTTTGTTTTCCCCATTTTGTCTTATAAAGCACAGAGAGAAAAGGCAAAAACCAGATGGGCATTATCACTGAGTGACTCTTTCTGCAAACTGATACTTCTTTCCCTGGATAGATTGAAACACATACCAAAACCATTTAAGAGGACATGTTCTGCAAAGATGTGCCTTTCCCAGAAACACACAGACCTAAGTGCATTGCTCAATGAAAATTCCATTGAGAATGGAGAGTTTCGTTTTTTGGTGGGTTTTTTTGCTTGTTTGTTTGTTTGTTTGTTTGTGATTTGGTTTTTTTTTGTGGAATTATGAGTTGAACATTTCAAAAGAAAGCCTGGAAGTGATACTGACAAGTTATTGTCAGAATTATGCTGATGTTGTAGTACTCAACATCTTTACTCCTTGGTTTATCTACTGGGATTTAGTTCTGCGTTAAGACCTATATATTCAAAAGGTCAAAAATAATAAGGTGCTTGTCATGTTCTCCCAATGAGAGCATATCCTTAGAGATGGTGGATTCTCTTTTCTAAATTTCACTCAGCACTGGAGATCAGTAGAACCTGTATCTCCTTTCTGGAGCCTTGCATGAATCTGGATGGAAAACTGCAGACAGGGAGATTTTAAGGGACTCTTTCTGCAGATGACCTTTTGAAGAGCTACCGAAGATTACAGGCTTAATGATAACATTTTCTCTTCTCTGCTACATCTTTATATCTCACTTTAAAATCAGCAGCAGAAAGCTTTGTTTTATTTATAACTTGTATTTTTGTTTTAAAAAAGTACAGAAATAATTCTGCATTTTCTTGATTGCAGATGAACAGGCACGACCTTTCACTGAACAGGACCTGTATGGTGGTCTCATTTTAAACCCATGGGTCACATTCTGTTCCTTACAACATCAACCAAACCACTACAGCTTTGTTCAATGAAATGGAGGTTTAGGAGAGCACTGTCAGAAAAGAAATCTGCAGATATCCCTCCACAAAATCCTTGCTCGTGTATGCTGATAGAGGGAAAAAAGTAAGAGCAGGATTTAATCCTGCCTGAGAAGTTTCAGCACTCCTCCCTCAATCGTAGAGTCCCTCACATTGGTGATGACTGTGTGAAGGCCAAGGACAAGCAAAACCAGCTATTTTTGCTCAGTTCAGAGCTTTGTGTCCAGTACTCCCTCTCAGACTCCTCATGGTCACAAACAGCTCCAGAAACCTGGCTCTCAGAGGATGATGGATGTCTCTGCAGGGCTGAGCTGACAGTCTGCATTTTGAAGGCCAAATAAATGGTTTCCCCCAATGAATCCCTCCTCCCCTCTGAAGGAGGAAATGATGCACCCACAGAGAAACTGAACTAATTTCTGTACTTCTCAGCAGGAAACTCCCTAAAACACTGATAGTTGCAGCCAAAGTACATAACTCTAACATATAATATGGAGGGGTTTTTGGCTTTTATTCTAACCAAATTTAGTATACCAAACAACTCTACCAATGCTAGTTAGCTCTAGCATTTCAAAGGAAAGCCTAGAAAGACAAAGATGACCCCCCACTGTAAAACCCAGCAGCAGGAGAACACTGGCAAGCAAGGCTATGAACATTTAAATAAAGGGGAACTTCTCTGTTTGCTTAGTCTGTTCAAAACAGTAAGGAAACAAGCACAGCTCTTTAACTAAAGTTCTTTAGGAATGGCAGATGCTAATGAAACCCTGTTAAAATGTTTTAAAAACAGCTCAAAAGAAGTACAGAACAAAATACAGCAAACAAGAGCATAAGAAAAAGTCTACTTACAGGACAGCAAAAAGAGGCTGATGAATACCAGACATCCAGAAACAACTGGAAAGTGATCTCAATGTCTGTCTTCTCAGCTGACTACAGCAAAACACCAAGGGAAAGTTGAACTGTTGCCAAGAAGGAAGATTGCACTTGCACGCATTTAAAATAAATGAACAGATTACAAATTCACATACAGGAGAGGATGTCACACAGGTAGGCTTCTGGACTTCAGTTTTTCATTCAGGGCACTTTTGGTACAAAGATAAATTCTAACAACAGTGCCATTAAAGGAATTCTTCATCCTCTCATAACAGAAGGCAAATCTCTCTGCACCAGCAGTGCTGTTATGTTCACCCCAAAGGTGGCAACTGCTGCCTGGACACCATGTAAGCAACAAGCCATGGCTGTCCCATGGCATTCTGCTATCCAAGCAGAGAACATGTAATTGTGGCATAAAAACTGCTTTCATACTTCTCTAAAATAAATACTACTTTGCCAACACCTTTTCAGCAAACAGCTAAAACAGAATTAGTATTTCAGTCTGTAAACACAGTTTCACAGCAGACAAGAAAGCTAATTGGAAAAAACACACAGCCTAATTTTGTATTAGCTGTTAGTTGATTTGGATGAAGAATTAACAGCCTGCCAGAGGAAGGTCATTTAGTGTGGCTGCTTGGCAATCTGCACAATTCTGCCCCCCAAAATTCTAAATACCTTAATGTTCATGGTTCAAGGATGCCTTCAGCCCCACAGCATGGCCTCAAGCAGGGCCAGCATGACCTACAGAAGAAAGGTACTGCTCAAGCTGTGCCAGCAGCTCCAGATTCCAGTGTCCCCACAAAAATAACCTGCCATCAAATAACTATCAGACAAGCAAATTGCCACTGGAAAAGCCTCTCTGCTTGTAAAAATCAGAAAGGCTGCAGCAATTTGAAGCCACACATATCCTGTGTGCCACGTACGTCAGCAGGGCAAAAAAAGGAAAGACATGATCAGGAAAAATTAACTTCTTGGTCAAGGAAATGATTCAATGTTCTGTACCAAGTCAAGGTTGTCCCTATTTGACATTTTTCAAGGATCAGTCACCTACAAAGGGGAGGGGGGTGGGCTGGAGAGGAGGTGAGGGTTTATTTACCACTGAATAGGTTTCTTCCAACACAGAAAATCCAAGCTGAATAAAATTCAGCTGCTGTAAATCTAAAGCAATCCCACAGGAGTTATGTTTCTCTAGATGTGCACTGGGGTGACAGAGATAGGGATCTTACCACAAACTGCACAAATCAGCTTAGCACAAATCAGCTGATTACTTATTTGCTAGAGTGAACAAGGGATATTTCAGTGGATGTCAGTGGACACATAAGTAGCAGAAAATAATTTGCCTACATACATATTCTTTTCTGTACAGCGTCCTCTCTATTTCAAATATTTAATGTAGACAGGAAAAGAATGTTTAAAAAGCTAACAATTTGTTTAAATGGTTGTATTAATTTAGCCTTCAAACAACTTATGGAATAATTTGGGTACAATATGAAACCACTCTGAAGTCTACACCAATGTATTCAACAATTCAGCTCTTGGCAAGTATAACCTTTTCTTCCCCAGATTCTCTTCTGGATGAATATTCTTTTCACTGTACTTTCATGTTGAGAAATAATGAAATCACTTCATGAAACACGGTACAAACTTTGTAAAGGGCTCAGAGAACTCTTGCCTGTTTCACAGCTACTAGATATAAAAACGCTGCTCCAGAAGGTTGTTACACTATTAACAAAGGCCAGCATTAATGAACCCATGTAATGGGTTCATTACAGAGAGATAACTGGATTTCAAAATACTTCAAAATAAGTTGTGCTACTTTTCAGCTTCCACCTCAATAATTCTGCCGCAGTAGCTAATACAATAAAGAGAGCATAAATACACAGGAAAATCACAATCTTGCCTGAAGCTTTTAGCACTCCGTAAAATTAGTTTTCTTCTTGTATATATGAGCTATACTTATTTTATTGGTTTTGCTCAATTAACACCATGCAGGAGAAAATTCAGTGATGTACTTGTCCTTGGCCACTGGTTACAAAATATGCTTCATTTATTTTAGTATAGCTGGCAAGGCAAACCAAGAATGGATTTCTAATTAAGAACAAGGATATGAAGAGAGTAGTGTGAATACAGGGAGACAGAAAATGCTATGAGAGTCACACTACCTGTTCTACAGTGCAGAAAGGGGGTATGTGGTTGATACCATGCTGATGGTCACACACAGCCCAGCTGGAGTAAGGCAATAGCAACAGCACCATTAGCCCTTTTCCAAAGCTATTGTCTTCCCTTCTATTCCCCCTCCCTTCAGTAAATCATGCCAGGTATTGGCAGGGAAGCATCAATTTGTGAATGTTATCTCAAGTTAAAATGCTGTCTTGTTCCAAATCTGTTGGTCACCTGAAGACCAAAACCCCATGCTTTTACTACATTACTGGACAAATTGTTAGTACAGTCAGTGCTTTGAATCACATGCTTAGCCCAAAATGCTTTCTTTGCACACATGCCCTTTCAAACCTGACATTTTGTGTATTGATTTTGGCTGCTGTATAGGTACTTAACTGCTGAGGAGAAGAAAACACTATGCACATACAAAAGGTCTGTTGATGGGTTCTCTCTATACTATTTTAAAGAACAAAAGCATTACACATCTTTGCAGCTCTTCAGGGATTCTAACAGCTAAAGGATAGATTTTTCTGAACAGTTACTTCAGCTTCCAAAACTGTGACTTAAAAACAAAATTTTCACACTTAGAAGTTTATTAAGTGGTTTAGTGCCAGATAAACTAATGATTTAAGAGCTTCCTAATATGCAGCAGAATGCTTTAATGAAAGTTTGCTCATTACATACATAAGGACACATTATTTGCTGTAAACTTGGATAAACTTTGTTGGTCTAGCAGCAATGAGAGCATTCAAAGTCTGTCAAACAACATACTTAGGTTGTGCAAAGTCCACCCTGGTATGTCACCATTAATTAAGCTACTTTTGCATTTCAAGGTATTTATTTTTCAGGTAATACTTCTGAGACTCTTGCTTTTTCTACAAAAAACAGTTCTATTTATTAATTTGTTAACATATGAATGAAGTATTCTAAACTTGAATTGAGTGCACTTGAGAAGCTAAGTCTTTTTATAGATCAACCAAGCTATCTTGTATGAAATTTTTAAAGAAATCAAAATTAGACCATGTAGTGTATTACTGGATTGATGTCCAGAATATTCCTAAGTTTATGAGACACATATAAAGGCATTTTAGCTTATTTGTAACATGCATTTATTTTGTACTATTAGGTGTGGACATCCCTACGCTGATGTCTGAGGAGATATGTCATCCAATTTATCTCTGAATGCTCTTGCCATAGCCATTAAGATGAGATAATTAGGGATGAAAAGAAATTCTCTGAATTTCACTGGATACTAAACTGTTTGGGGTTATCCTAAAACTAATAAACCCACACTTTTGTCTGAAGTCAAGAAAGGTGGAGGGCAAGTATTGCAAAGTAAAACCTTTCATGGACTGCTGTGATGAAGGCCCACTACTGTCCCTGCAATGATTGTGCCTTTTTCTTGCTTCACCCACCACAATTCTTCACAGCATCTGGGAGTGGATTTTCTTCATTCTTCAGCCACAAACATGTCTATGTATGACAGGTGCCATTACACCTTTGCTCGAGACAGCAGATCTGTGAAGTATAGAAAAGCCAAACTGCAGAACTGGATGCTGAAGTTTCCTCTCCCAAGCTGGATGCTTCAGAAAATTACTTCAACCTACAAATTTCATATATGAAGGAAGAGCCACCTGGAACTAACCAAAAGGTAACACCTGGGAGAAGAGCCTGCCTAGGGATCCCACCCATCCAGACTTTTCCCTGCTCTGGGTTGCCAGGTAGCACCTGCATCTACTCGATGTTCACTTCAGCTGATAAAGAAATCGTCACCTCTACAATGACTCCCCAAAACCACCAGGTTTAGTTCATTCTCCTTTTGAAAACATGCCCAGAGAAATACCTTGGGATTTGAAGAAAAATTGCCTAGAGCTGCTGTCTCCTAGGTGAATGCTTTGATCCCCAGGGAAGAAATTAAGTTGAGCAATAGCACTTTCCACTGTGCAGAAGCATTGTAACTGAAATTCTGTTTTTGTGATGGCAACTCAAGTTTTACTCTAGTCTTCACACTTTAACCTCAAAGGCAATGCTTTCACAGAGTGAAAAAAAGACCAACAAAACATATCACAAAATGTGGGGGTCAGGACTGGCATTTGTCAGGCCACCACTTGAAAGACAAAGGAAAAAAAATATTCTTGTAACCTAAAGAAACCTGATTCTGTAATTTATGCAATGACTATTTCTTGTACAAGAAGAGGGAACCAGACCAACATTCTTAACTTCCACATTTCCAGCTAGAGTCCTATAATGACTGTGCTTATTTTCTCCCCACAAGCCATGAATTCTTCTTACCTATCCTGTTCTCCAATTAGCTCCCAGCTAAAAACTGGAAGATAAAAACTGTTAGAAGCACTGAGCTTTTAGAAAGGGTTAAACCAAACATGAGCAAAACCAAAACAAAACCAAACCAAAACATTGCATGTTTATTTAAGTAAGGCTTGACACTAATAATATTGACTATGCTTCAAAGAACTGCTGCATATTTCTCTGAAAGAATTTTTCCTTGTATTGCCAACATTACATTAACAAAGTACTGACAAAGCCCTAAAAAGGACCTCAGTAAGACACTGTTCTCTTGGGGACAAGAGCAGCAAAGCATCTTATGACATTTACATGCTTCTTGCAACTGGAAGTGAATGAGGTCAATCACAGCACAGATCCATAGACCTGATGACAGGACAGTTGTAATTGCCTCTCTTTTCACATGCTGTGTTGACTCACCACACCTAATAGTTTAATTTTTCTGATCTCCCTGGGGGAATGGTTATTAGAATTTGGAATTTGTTCCTGCCAATGAGGAGTTACTACACCTATAAAGAAAGTAACACATTAAAAGAAAGTTGAAGAATAAGTTTTCAATTGTTTGTATTATTTGCACGTACGAAACTCAAACAGTGATTATTTACACTGGAAAGAGTTATTAGACAGTTTTAATACAACTAAACTCAGGAAAAAAAACCCTCTGCCTCTTGCTGGTCTATAGTGAAGCTTAAGTGCATGGCATACATTAGTTTGTGAGGAAAACTGGAGTTAGAATTCTGAAAATACTAAAGGAGGTCAGTGTAAGATGTTAGACACACACAGTTCTAGAGATAAAGAGACCACAAATACGTCCAAAATAAGCAGTATTTATTTATGCAATTATTTTAGACCCTCTGGGCACCCATTTTTGTGTTTGTTGTGTGTCTCCAACTGTCACCGTAATCCCCAAACAACGACAAGCTGAAGCAGGTTCAAGAGCTGGATCATCACATAGTGAGGCCTGAACTGATGCCAACACGTACTTTATCATACATCACAAAATGCTTGTTTTCTTCCTCTCCAAATAGAAAGCTGATTTGCCCAAGTTCAGAAAAGCCTTGCTCACATGGCTTTTATTTGGAGAGAGGTTCTCAGGCACATCCAAAGTTAATCACTGAATCTGAAGTTAGTGAATTCTGCAACTGTTAAGAGAACAGTGATGACCAGTTCTCAAGGTGGCATAACTGGATGAAATGAAGTGACTTTTGACAGGCAAACTTATTCCACCTCTCTGTCAACCCAAGCCCTGTATACTCTGGGAGAGACTCTTTGCTCTCCTTATTGAAAGCCAATCTAGCAAGTTTCCTCTTCAAAGTAACATTTTTAGGGAAAAAAATGTAACATCAAGGATTCAACAGTGGACAAAAAAAGAAGTATTCTTGTTATATACTTCAACACAATTTTAGAGACTTTACACTCATTAATCCACATTGGAAATTTGACCTTGCAGTTCCTTCAACTTTAGGAAAGAAAAAAAAATCTGGATTTTTCCTAATATTATTTCAGACTACTCATAAGCACACTTTGGATGAAGTTTTTGTATCTGCACATTCTATATGAATTCTGATTCTGCTGCTGAAGAAAAGCATGAGCTTTCTGAGCTTTTCTGAAAGTCAGCTGAGGAGGAGAAGGGAACAAGTAATATAATTAGGAAGAGTACAAAGTAGTTCAGCTTTATTCTGTTTAGTCTTCTAAAAACAGTTCTGCATATAAAAATGAATTAGGGTCACTGCTTCTGGGACAACTAAAAAAAACTATTTAAATCAAAGCAAGGAATCCTGCTTGACTTTGCTGAATACTTCATGAACAGATGGGGTGCATGAGACATAAAGAAAGGTCTGGGAAGAAGCAGCCTCTGGTGGCTTCTCAGAAGCCATAATTCACTGGTGCTTCAGAATATCCCCACTGATAAATTTAAGAATACACTAAAATGTCTGTATTCTGGGGAAAAAAAATAAAAAAGAATAATCAACTCTTTCATGGTGAAAACAAGTCAACAAAACAAGGATCTTCTGTTCACATGGGAATAAATAGACAAGGCAGTCAGGTAGAAATCAGTAACTTAAACCTCAGCATTGCTCATAACCATGTTCTTCCCCAAGCAGATTTACAGGCCACAGGAACAGGCTGGCATAAATTTGAACTCTGGTACAGAATCAGTCAAGGTGTTGACTGGGTGTGAAACATGTTTTACACTTTTCTCATGCAAGAAGTCACTTGGTCTTTTGCCAATGACACCTGGTTTTGCTGCATGTGGTTTAATTCTTTTTTTACATCAGTTTTTTTTGCCGAAATGAACATGTATCCACTGTTTTTGGCTCATTTCCTGCTCCCAGAAATTGCTCCACTTTATTTTGGACCCTGAATACAAGCTCTTTGAACTTGCTTGAGGCTGGAATACCAGACAGTATTATTTCTTCATTTGCTGAAGCAGAAAAACCCCTTCATTTCTGGGACACTAAAATACCTCATTTAAGTGTTTGCTGGAATTCTGTTCTGCCTTCCTGCTAGTTGCTGCTGTGGCTTCTTGCCAGCTACCATCTTGAAAAGTCAAATATCAGCTTCCACATGAGCAGCAATGTAAAAGACAACAAAGAATCATCCTAAATAAAATACATGGCAGCATGAAAGGAAAGCAAACATTTTCTTGCTGAGACAGCTGCCTAAAAGTCCTGGCTAAGCAATCCTCTTAAGAAGGCAAGGTAGGGTTTTGTCAAAATGGGAGTTTATCCACATCTCAAAACCAGGACAATTTTCATCACATCACCAAGGTTCATTTGGTGGAGGACAGCTGTGTGACCCTCCATTGTTTATAGGTCTCTAAGAACAGGACAGGAGGAGGTGACTGGGACAGAGCTAGAAGTAGAGGACAAATCAAGGCTGAAAACTCGGTGTTATAAAATCACAGAATAATTCAGGTTGGAAATGACCTCAGGAGGTCATCTACTCCAACCTCCTACTCAAAGCAGAGTCAGTAACTGATTCAGATCACACTTCTCAGGGATTTGTCCTTTCAGCTATTGAATATTTTCAAGGACAGAAAACCTCTGGGCCAGGGTTTCACTGTCATCATGAAGAAAAGGCTCCTCCTTACCTCAGGTCTGAATCTGTCCTCTTCTAGTTCATAACCATAGTCTCTCATAACCACAGTCTCTTGCTCTCCTGCTGTGCAACCCTCTAAAGAGCCTGGTTTCATCTTCTCAGCATCATAAGGGAAGGCTTGTCATAGATCCCCCCAAGTGTTCTCTAAACTGAACAAGCCCCAGTCCCTCATCATCTCCTCAAGTGTTCCTTCCTGACAACTCCTGCTCCATTTTATCAACATCCTTTTGGTAAGGCAGAAGCAAAACTGGACAATCTTTCATACGTGGTCTAATGAGTGCTGCCCAGGATGTTGTTATGCCTCCCTTGGTGAGTAAAGTTTAGTTTGCTGCGGGCGATGCACAGAGCAGGGTAAGATGGTTTGAGCTACCAAGAGTGTTCAGGTTGAGCTGCTCACCCCAACAAGTGTGAAAACGATGGGGAGCTATCCACTGATGCAGGAGGAATCTATATTTCGAGAGTCCCATGCTTTGGAAACTGGGCATGGTGACAGATTTCCAGTTCAGCTGTGAGACTTATAGAACAGAGCATGTGCTACTCCAAATCAGGCATCAAAAATCAGCTTTTTTTATTCTCAATAGGGCTGGCACCGAGTCCGGTCTCCAGATGGTTTTCTGTTGCGTGTTTCTGTTGCTTAGAGGAACACAACAAAAGCAGAAGGGGAAGCCCTTCTCCACAAAGGAGGAAGGAATCAGTGAAACAGAAGTACAAGCATGAAGAATGAGTCAATAATTAGTAAGTTATGTCACTTTCCGTGTCACTTTTCTCCAGTAAAATCCAGCCATCGAAGCTCTCACTTTTATGCCAAACAATTCAGCGTTTGATACTGCTGTCTGTAGCAGCTTTGGCTGGCATTTTCCAGTCTTATTTATACAGTTAGATGCAAAGCAACCCATTAAAATGCTTATTATTTATTAATTAATGTGGTGTTTGAAAGGACAGATGCTCTTGTTTACCATCCCTTCAGATTTCAGTCTTCATGTCATACTCTATGCTATACGAAGTCTGACTTCTTTTGTTCTTTATCTGCTTTTGATATTTAATTATTCAAACTGCTCAATGACTGCATTAGTGTCTGGTTCAGTTGTTTCCATATTCAGGAATTTTCCTTACAGCTAACTGGTTGCACATCCATTTATTAATCTAATTAAAAGCCAATGGGAAATTTCAGTTTAAGAATTTGAACCCTGGGGTAGCTGTGGCTTTTAAAAGATGCCCAGCACAGCTGCAGAGCACATACTTAATACAGTGGAGACATAACAAAGTTGACCTAAAGGATTGCTAACTACACCCACCTTCAACTATGTGTAGGTGTTCCATTTATTTGTGGTATTAGAGCCCACTTAATGCCTAGCAAAAGACAGCTCAAGTGCTATAAAGGATAATGTCAAATCAATAAACTGAAGCATTTCATACAGTCAAATGTCATTTGAAATCCAAGTTGTAGCACTACACACCATTGTACTGCACATCTCCAGTACACACAAGCCCTCAATTGCATGTCCAGTTTTCATAGCTGCATCCTTAAAAACAAATTCTTAAGCACTCTGTACAACCATAAATACTTATTTCATCTTATTTTCTAGTTTCATCTTTCAAAATAGCAGTGGGAGGTTTAAGAGAGACTACCAGGACACAGAAGGTCCAAACAGTCAACTTTCTTTTCTTAAGTCTGCAGAGTACTGAGCACTGCTGATGTCCACAATTCTCTGTCTCTGCTGGGGAGAGGTAAATCTGTTCAGCAGCTTAGTGGATTGAGCCCTATTAAAATTAAAGAAATGGGAAAGATTTCATCAGAAAGGTTTATTTCACTGGGGAATTTTTCTTTTCTAACAGTAAGAGTTTTCCCTGCCATCCAATCTCTTGCAACAGACTGGGTCATTCTTGTAGGGCTACTTTGCTGCTGTGGTCTTGAACCCAGGCCCTCTGAGGAGACCAACAGAGCAAAGATATAGCCAGTTATAAAAAACAGGGTTCCCAGGATACCATCCTGCCTAAGGGCATCCAGAGGAAGCTGAGCCTGGGGCTTTTGTCTACTGCTGTAGAGAAGCTGGGATATAGAAAAAATGGGGAAGGATGGACAATAGCCTCTAACTCTACTGATCTTCCAGCCTTTGCTTCTTGACCTTCAACCCTACTGATCTTCCAGCCTTTGCTTCTTGACCTTCAACCCATCTGCATAGTTTCCTCACTCTTTACCAACTTTTTACTTTCCATCTTATTGATGCAGAATTCAAGGTAATAAATAAGCACTGCAATCTTACTGCGTTTTTGTGTCAACTACAACTTACTTGGCTTGGAGCAAAAATACAGACATCTACACTGTGACAGCCAAAATGACAAACTGCCTTTGCACAGACACTTTGCACAGTGTATGGAAAGAGGGGCACCTGTGCCCCTAATCCTGCAGAAGCCACGGAACAAGTGTAGCATTGCTGCCAGCTGCACTGCAAAAAGGCAAATGCAATTTTATTCCCTGGTCAGAGATTTGCCAAAGGCAGAGGAGGTGCTCCAGGCTTGCCACTGTCTGGAGTACAGCCACACAGACGCCAGTGTGACAGCAAAACACCTTTTTTCAGGTGCCATAGCGCAAGGCAGACACAAGAAGAACTCCAATCAGATTTATCTCCTGGCCTGAGACCAGAAAGAGACAGAGACTCAAATGGGGCTGGGGAGGAAGTGTGGCTAAAAGAATTTCATCTTTTCCATTATACTGCAGAATCCATTGTGCTTGTTTGTCACATGCAAAGGAAGAGAGGAAAGCAATCTCCCCCAAACATCAGTATACAATCTTCTGTGGCTTGCAGTCACAGATCAGCAAATCCAGACAGACTGAGCAAGTGTCTGAGCAAGGCTACAGCTTATTTCCGTGCGGGTTATCATACTGTGCACAGGAGTTTTAAAGCACAATTATAGCCTCTGACATCCTACCTAAAGGAGTGGAGTGGTCACCATGGTAACACCTGCATCACACGGCAAAGAACACCTGATACCAATCAATCCTGAAAACATCTTTTTAAAGAAACAGCCTTCTGGAAAACTGCAGACGGAGATTTCTTCCTGAAAACTAAGAAGATGCTCTCTTATAACAAGAATGAAAGTTTTACCTTACCATCTTTTCATCTGACTCTCCCTCCATACAATCTTATTCTTTATTGGTTAATCCTATTCTGTACTGTTAAGTTTCCTTAAAGTGACAGAAAATAACAAAGGCAATGGTGCTGTGTTGAGAAAAGTGAAAAACAGCTGGCATGTAAATGATAATCTTGCATTTTTCTCCCAGAGCATGAACTGTGGCTTCTGTGAATATGGCCATGCTCTAACATGCTAAAACAAAATAGAAATGTGCCTACTGTAATGCCCCACCCCACCCTCCCAGGACAAGAGATTTCCCTCAAACATTCAAAAGACCCAGAAATGTCATCAGCTTCTTTCTCTATTCAATTTCATTGATTAGTGTTCCTTCATGGGGGTATTAGAAGAAAAATATGTTTAAGGAAGTGACGTTTGCACTCAGCTTGTCACTGTGGGTTTTTGAAGTGCATTCTGCCACCAGCCCTCCAGACACATCCAGCAGCCAAAGAGGAGATGTAGTTGCTAAAGTCTCTGTGGGTTTTGGCAGGGTTGTTTTTTTTTTTTTTTTCCAGCTCTGTTCCACTCCAACAGCCTTTGGGTTTTCTGTGCTGTGACTGCTCCTTGCCTCTTTCAATGGTCTGCCTCCTCCTCTTATCCCAGTAAGGACAAATTATCCCAGAAAATACCCCATGTACAAAGTTCAACAGCCTCAGCAGTATTTCCAACATAGTCTTGCTATTTCCTATTTCATTCTATCTCAAGTTATTGCTACTTTCATTATTTGAAAGTCTGCTTCTTAATTTTCCTTTGAAAAAGACTTTCTTTTCAGATGGCTTCCATCTTTGTCATCTTCCATTTCCTCTACATTCACTTTTTCAAGTAATTCAGAGCTATAATCTTCTATTCTGATAGTGTTTTGCATAAAAGCAAAACAATACATGTGGTAAAACAATAAACTTACACTCAGCAGAAATTCTTTTACTGAATATGATTTCTGAACAGGAGAGCCACTGAATCTGCAAATACCATTGACTGACAAAAGCTGGATAGCCAACTGCCAGAGAACTGATAACAAATCTGCACAGAAATTCTTTCAGCATCCTGAAGCTGTGTGGAAAATCAGCAGCAGTAGACACTGCATGGGTCCAAGGAGGTAAATGAGACATCCTTTCATAAGCTCACTGAAGTCACTAGAACAGGGCCCCCTCTGCCATGCCCTGCTCACTTCTGAGCAACCACAACAGATTATGTGCACAGGAAATGCTGCCACAGCTTGTTTGAGCTCATGTCTCACAAAGCTCATGGTACACAAAAACTGTGCTTCCAAAACTTATTTCCAGAGTTCTGGTTATATCCAGAACCAACTGCTTAGCTCATCAGAAAAAAAGATGTGACTATTGCTGCTCAGGATGAGTGCTATCAGGATTTTTCTAAGAAAGAAAGTGCAGTAACTGCGTGGTTATGACATATATATATGTCACTTTGCATGTATCCAACTGAAATGTCAAATTGTACTTGTTTAGCCCAGGTAGGTAAAAAAATCCAGTTGTCTCCCATTTTAGTATAATATTGGCCTCTACCTACAGGTGTGTTTCAGGAGAAAAGCGAGGCATGTTGCTTTGAAGTTAGAAAAATAAAGGGAATTGATGATATGTGAAATGTGTGGCAGTTGTTCTCTGCCCTCAATATGCTATGCAAATAACTCCCAGCAGTTGTACCAGGTATTTTTACGGTCTGTGATGCTCTACAAGTCAGCACTAGCTGTTATGCAGTCTTGTTATATATGAGGAAGTCCAGCTTTAAATCTGCTTTCATAGTGAGGAAGTTGGATTTATTCAGCTGTGGGTCTGACGTGTGTCTCACAGTAAATGGCATTATTGCTCAACAGGGCAACAGACTCCAACAATAGAAATATAAAGCTGCAAGATGAAAATGAAGACGTCCATAACGGTGTATTGGGTTTTAATCTGTGGCAGGGCTCAATTATGGTTTTCAATCTGCACACAGTCAATGACAGAAGAGGTTCTTTGGTTCCACTGATTTTGGTAGGGATCAGAAACCATAATTTAACTATGTCCAAAAGCTTTTGCAAAAGTAAGGGGCAAGGGAATATCAGGCAACTGCAAGAGAGTTGCTGTAGGATTTGAGAGAGCTCTTGTGTCTTCCTGTGCTTTATCAGCCTGTAAAACAGTGCTCAAAACCTGCCCTTCCCAAATTCTTGGTTTAAAGACAACAACATAATCCATGCAGTGAAACACACAAAGGCAGTCTACCCTTGCTCTGGAAGAGCATTGTCGTAAATAACTAATTAACTACGCACTTCAGCCTGGAGACTGAACCTTATACTTGCCACCACAAAATGATGATTCATTTGTTTCCCATATCAATTTATAAATGATGGGTCAGCCCAAAAAAATAGCAGTGAGGTCAAAACTGTCATGAATTTTTTCATTACCTCCTCTATCAGGTCAACACAAGCATTTGCTGACAGGAAAATAAGAAATCTTTCACCTCTATGCAGCTGACTCATCAGTGCTGTAGGAGATGTCAGTACTGCAAGTTTTGAAATCTATGTTAAACTGATGATTTCTGATAAGTCTCCTACTATCCTTTTGTGTATGAACTTCAAATACCAAATTCCAGATAGTGAATATGGCATGTGCCTTTTAGGCTGGTGTTCATTTTTAGTGCTCCCTTATGAACACAATCTTTGTGGCACAATTACACTGGGAGTCTTTTTTATCCCTTGATGCTGTACAGTAGCAATAACTAAGAAATAGCCTGCTAAAGAGTTATTTATGCATGTACAAACACAAACCCGCTTGATTTAATAATATATTTTCCTTTTGCACTTGTAAAATACAGAAATAAAAACAACTTGATAAAAATTTGGTCCAGAAAGAGAAAACAGTATTAGAACAGCAGACCTTTCCAGCAAAACAAGTCAGATAGTCTGCCTTTTAAGGTCCCCTTTCAGATTCAGACTTCCATTCCTGGCATCTATGGTAAGGATTTTTTTCCCTAGTCCAGTTACAATTTCTGAGTCTCACACTATCACTCAGACACATCTGATGTCTTTTTTTCTCCTCCTTTCAGTGTCTCAAAAAGCAAAAGGCCAAAATAAAGCCTGGATTCTCTAACAGGGTTTTTCTTCACACTAATTAATGAGGTTTATGTGCCTTACTGAATTTTCACTCAGAAACATCACAACCCAACATCCCTCTGAAGAGTGTGGAAGAAAGGCACAAATTCAACTCCTTGCTGCTGGCAGCAGGCCTGAAATTGCTTCAGCATGGCCTGAAGTTGAAAAAAAAGGCTCAAAAACATTTGGAGACAGACGGTCTGCTCTACTTCTTGTATTTTCCTAAGAAATCCTTTAGACATAAACCATTGACCAAGCGAGGGACTAAGACTGGACTCAGCTGTACCAACACTCCAACAGGACTTTAGAAAGCAGTGGGGTCCTCTCAGAACCCAGTGACTCATTGGGATCAGCTCCCTTACCTTTTAGACCTTTATCCTTTTTTGTCCTTGCTCTCCATATAAATAATCTAAAATTTGGTTCTAATCCAAGTTTGCTCTGTATGCTTTGCCTGTGTAGCCAGTGATAGAATGAACCTTGCCACTGATTTTTTCAAGATACACCTTCTCAAATTCAGATTAAACCTTCTGCTGCTATTACCTTTGGCAGTGATTCCTTAAGTGACCTAAGCCGCTCATCTGTGACAGTCTCCTAAGAGAGAATTCATGGTACCTCTTGCCTCACTCTGCCTTCAGCCTACACACAAACCCTTCTCCTTTATGCTTCCTGTTTCCATTACTGCAATTACAGACTCTTAGAGGCTGCAAGAGGCAAACTTGCTCTTTCTGTTGAAATACACAAATATGGCACCAATTTAGACTGTGCACTGGGTAATTGGATTGATCTGGAGCACTATTTCCTCACTTCAGTGTGGTGCTCAGTCTCTGGAAGCTTTGAAGTAAAAAAAGGTGTCTATGTTGAAGAAATAAAGACCTGATGTTAAGGTGGTTTAAATACTCTATCCAACTCATGCTTATGTCAGTGGGAACATTTCCAGGATCTCAAATGCAGGACAGGGGTCAAAGAAGGGGATTTTACACAAGTTTGGACTAGCAGCAAGTAATTCTGCCTTCTGTGAAGCATTTTTGAAACCTGAGAGAGGATGCACAATTACTTAATCTGCCTCACACAGCCTCTGCTGAACATGAAGGATATTGGCAAGCATGATTTCCACACTGTAAACCCATATTAGAGAGGTTATCTTTCAAAAATGGATGCAACTTATCAATTGGCACATTTTTACCTTTCCCATACACAGAGAGAGAACAGATACTGCAGGTCAATTCAATTTCCAAACCCATTGTTGTAACTATTAAGCTGAAAACCTTATGGCATAAGCATCATCTGCAGATAAATATGTAAAAAAAAAATTTAAAAAAGATATTTCCTGAGTTCTTTTATCAAGGTTAAAAAAAGTCTACAGCTATTTGGTAGGTTATCTTATGCTTAAGACAAATCTGCTTACAGTTGCAGTCCTTGCCTCTACCAGCAACTTGCATAAGGACATCCTACTACTTTCAAAAGAAATTTCACAGATGCAAAGAAAAAAACTCCAAAATTTTTCACACAGAGTGTTATTAATATTTAATGATAAGCATTTAAAACTCTAAATCTGTTTGAAACATTCAGGAATGAGCAACAAATGAAGATTGTTTTGAGCAGCAGAAAGTTTTTTTAAAAACAAATCTGTCTCTATTAATGAGGCTTAATGAAGCAACATTTCCTTAACAGTCCTGGCTGTAAGTACATACTGAATTAATCACTCATTTGCACAACTGCTGAGTATCTGCACTTCTCATGTGGAATTCTAAGAATTTAAGTTAAATGATTAAGTGTAAAAATAATCTGCTGTAATTAGACTTTAAATATTAATTACACAAGTTCAGATGTTTTGTTAACATACATTTTCTTCAGATTGTCAAATACAACAATGAGTTACTCTGCTCTCCTCAGCAGAGCAGAGTTCCTGTTTCTTCCCGAGTTGCAACTAGTTCCGGATTCATTCTTTTCTTCTTGGAGATCTCAACATAAACCATTGGTATAATCAACAGACAGATCATCTGAGGGGTGTTCACTGCACATGCACCACTTCTCACCTCACACTCTCTGTGTGTGCTGAGAGGCACAAGAACAAAGCTTTTGCCTTCAAAACTCACCCTACAATGCACTGGCAACATCTTTACATACATGAAATGGACAAGAAAACAATGGCTACAGCCGTGGTAGGGACAAGGAGAGAATCCCACCAGCTTGCAGAGGGTGATGATGAGAAAACAGTAACAGAATAATCCAAAGGAGAGGTGAAATATGGCAGCAATTAGGCTTGGCTTTGGGAAGATTGTGCTATCATTCCAGATATCCTGTCACTTGGCCAGGATCTCTGTCAGAAACCAACACTGCAAATTCACACACCTCCACAGATTTATGGTTTGCTTTCCATCATACATAATCTTAGTATTTCAAATATTCACAGAATTAAGAGGCAACAAATATCAATTGTTTCCAAGACAGAACCTGCTTAATGTCACCAAGGTGGCTTCAGGGAGCAATTTCTGGATGTCTGTGGCAAATCTACCCTGGATTTGAAAACTGTTAAATATAAAGAGCTGAGTGAGAGGTTCAGCAGGTAATCAGTAATGTTGAGGACATCATAAAAATCCTGAAGGGAGCAAAATCTATCAAAAGCTATTAAACACAGAAGTACTATGTCTCACTCAAGTAACCCAGGAGCTGCTGAGCAGAGGACACATGGAGACTAGACAGTGGTAAGCACCTTCATGTGTTCATAGTGTTTTCCCTTATTTTTGACCTCTCTCAGCAACAACACACTACACACTAGATACCCATATGATAAGAACCAGCTCCACTGTTTCCAACTGCTCTGGATAAAAGTATAGAAGCAGAAACAAACTCCCCCAAAGAAATCCCCATCATGTCAGTTCTAAGCAAAAGAAAAACTTCCTTTCCATACCAAAAAGAAGCCCAAGTCATTTAGTCAACACTGGTTTAAGAAAACCCATTCATTTCTATGGCAAGGCAGAACATCAAGTTTCTAACAAAGAGAAGACTACAAAAGATATTTTCAGTTTTGATTTCAGCTTCCAGAAGCTGGTGTGTGAGATAAACTCCAACTAGCCCCATAACAATTTCCTACAGAGAAGAAAGGATTATTCTCTCCTATGGGAAGAAGTCTGCTGATTTTGGAGAGGTAGAGAGGAGAATCTGAAAGTGGAAAATTACAAGGGTATTTTGTACTAATAAGACATCAGCTTTCTGATGAAAATGGGAAAGGATCTTATTAATTGTTCATTCAGTTTAGGTTTTTTTTTAAAATATATATTTCAAAGAAGCATTAGACAATGAAAAAGCACTCTAAAGACTGAAAGAGCTCAATCAGAAAAGAACCTAAGGTTTTAGATTTTATCGTCACATTGAAATTGTGTTACCCCTCCACTTGGTCTAAACTCTGCTTGAATGGTAAAATGGAAATTTTCACGGTGCTCAAAGAGATGAACACACATTTTTTTTTCCATACTGGTCACCCCGTAAGCCCAGCAACTCCAGGCTGGTGGCTGCAGAGGCAGCCCTGCAATGCTGCAGGGTGCCCTTCTGAAGTAACCCTGGAACAGTGCCCTTAAAAGCAAGGTGATGATGAGGAAATTTAAAAGTCAAATGCCCCAAAGAATTAACACCTGCTTTCCTGTCTACAGAGACATCTCCAGAGACATCTCTGACATTGGGCAGAGATGACAATTGCAGGAGGTGACAGTATATGTGACATTTCTACCATTAATAAAGCCGTCCGAGTAGATGTGAGAGCTGAAGTCAGCAGTTCCAAAACTAAATCCCTCCTAAAACCTGTGACAAGAAGGAAAAGGGGTCAGAAGCCCAGACAGACTCCAGCTGCAGGATGTGGTCAGTTGCCAATGTTTAACTAAAGCAATCTGCTCTCACACCGGGGTTCTCTGAGAGCTGAATAGCATTTGGAGGTGAGGGGAAGGTGGTCCCAGGGAAGACAATAAATCATATCTGATCCCTAAGGAGATGCAGAGGGACAGCAGAAGTAGAAAAGGGGTTTCTTCAGTCTTTATTCTTGCACTGTGCAGGCCAGACACAGCAGTCCAAGGGGTTCCCTAGCACTCCCTGGAAGAACAGCATCTCTGCAAAGAGCAAGAGAGAAGAAAAGTAGGAATTACTAAACCCCAGCCCTAACCTCTGCATACTCTATTATGGCTTCATTCAATAAACAGGATTTTTATAAGTGCCTTGCAATCCTCCTGGCAAGATTCCTTGCTGCTATCAGTAGAGGAACGCAATCTTACATGTCATGAAAACACAGTATTTATACCTGCATGTAGCAAATAACAACAGTAAGATGCATATCTGATATCAATGGCAGAATGATGCCTGAAGCCTGGATGAAGAGCCTGAAGAGAAGTGTCCTCAAGCACTGCTGCCCTCTCTAATTTCATGACACATTGTCACTGCACCTTCTCCTGCCTTGCCCCCGGCCGTGTCCTGCACAAGAACACCCGTGTCTGTCAGCACCAGGGTTTCCATCAGACAGGCTCGGTGACTACAATTGCTAATGCTCCTTTGGACCTAACAGGCTGGGACTGAGCATGTGACATCCCACCCCTGATGTCACAGAGATCAAGCCTAACATACAACAATGGAAGAAGGCCTTGGCACACGGGGTATCACACGGATGGGAGCTGAAGGTCACCTCCAGACTCAGTGTGCTGTCACACCAAACCTCAGGCAATGTGGTGGTGTCCTTGCTCTTTGCTCTGCTGTGTATGCACACCACGGAAATGATGGGAGACTACCTGTGCAGCTTTTAGCAGCCTGGGAGTGAATGTAATTCTGATACTAATTCACCAGGGGTTTGTCCTAGTCCATCTCTCTGTCATGGATGCACAGCAACAACATTCCCTCTGCTCATTCCAGGAGTGGATTCTTTCCTTCATTATATCCTGAGGAAGAGGGTGAATACATTTATACTTATTCTAAACACAGTTCACATCTCAGTGCTCTACATAAGGGTATGGTCAGGCCACACATCAATTAACCATGCAGCTTTGCAGCAACAAGCAGGCAGATCTATAGATTGTTTTATTTGCCCTTGGTATGGAGGACATCTCCAAAAAAAAAAAAAAAAGCAGGGCCAGCATACCAGTGTGCTGCAGAGATACATCTGAGAGGGTACAGTAGCCAGGCATGATTTGTAACAGATGTTCTGATACATATCAGAAGCCAAATTCACCCTAATTTACAACTTCCACAAGGCAGAGAGGTACCAAGACAAAACCCTATCCTTCAAGTCCTGGGTAGTACATTCCTCAGGTCTTGATTTGCTGTGGGTCTAAGCTGGCTAAAAATACCCTGTGAAGCAGGAAACTGTTCTTTCAAGAGCTGTTATACAGTTCTTCTAAGGATGCACTGCTTCCAAACAAATCCAAAACCTTCCTTGAAACAGAAATAGGGCAGAATACATCTCACAGAAAGGAAGAAACACATGGAACAGAGCCTCAAGATTCCCTGTATTCAGCCAAGTTCTTTTCAGAACTTCATTCAATGTCATAAAAATATTCATGCAGAGCAATTCAAGCATGCCTATTCTCGCTGAAGAATGTCCAGGCTCTACAGTCAAATTATCATACAATGCTCTGCATTTTCTCTATTTGTCCTTAGTAATGTTTTGCTTCTCCAAAGAATCCTCAGGGCAGCATGAAGGAGAGGAGACAGCGGGTATTAGCAGAACTATCACGTCTGTTAGTACAAAAGCTACTCTGCCCCAAATACCGTCGGTCAGGGGTTTGTGTCTAACCCTCTTCCTACCACATGCTCTAATCACTTAACCACTCCTACACCATCCTCTCAGGTTTCATGGTCACTGAGCTTCCTGAGCTAATACTTGACTCTTTAGAGATGTGTGCTTTGATCACATGTGGGAGCTAACTGTCAAAATACTTGGTGTTTATATGAAAATTGTATCTACATGAAGAAAAAGGAAGAAACTTCTACAAATAAACTACTCCCCTGAAATTCTGATCCTTCAGCTACAGAACTGGAGGTTGAAAAACAGGTACCTGATATCACAAATCAACACAGATAAAATAACCTAGTTAAAGGAGCTGCAAGTTCACACTAAGTCCTAAATCCTTGCAAGTGGGAATTTTATCTGAAATTGTAAATGACTATAAAAAGAAAACTCAAAGTCAGGATTTACTAATAGCCTTTCTGAGATTTCATGCAACAAGAGAATGTGCTGAACCTACATATCCAGCAAAGCTGTATTTAGTAGAGTGTGGTTTCAGATTGCTTACAAAGTGACCTGAAATAGTTGAATGGACCTGGAATCAGGGGCTGTAGGGAAAGACAAATTGAGTGAAAAAACATTGCCCAGACTGTGCAGTGGCAGAACCCTTGCTTTGTGCAGCATGTCAGTACATGTTTCTGGGATCATAAACACTTCACAATGAATTTCTATTATCACATGGTAGGCACAGTGAAATCCAGGGCACATCACTCATTTGCCTCACTAGAGGACACAAACTGCTCAGTCTCTCAAGAAGCCTCCCTTGGTGACACAGTTGTCTGTTCTGTGCTTTGAAGGCTTCAGCTCACAACTCAGAAGATAATGTTTTCCCATTTTAGCAGGGACAAGCTGGAGATTCATGAGAAAACCTATTCCCACCTCAAAGATCTTCAAAGCCTTCAGACACAGAAAAACACTTCCAATGCAGGATGCCCCACTTCACCCACATCACCAAACCACAAAGTGGAGGGGATCTTTCAGGTGCCACAACCTAGACTGTGGCACAAAACAACTCTCACAGCAAGATGTGGCTTGTCATCAGGCTGAAGTAAAGGCTCAAGATGAGCAGAAATTGTGGCCACAAATGGCCACAAATCCACCAAGCCAAGGTGGAGGTGTGAGGCCAAAGCCAAAGTGGTGTTTATATCCTTGGATTAGGTGGCACTTGCTGTGCTGCCTGGAGGTACTGTGAGCCCGCACATGTAAGCTTTGTTGAAGCCTCATTCTGGGTTGACTGGATAGCTGCCCTCACTACTCAGTCCCAGGGGAAAAAAACGCAGAAAAAAATCAGGGTTACATGGTAAAAATGCTTCTTCAAGATCAAGTTATGAAAAATAAGAATGGCTTAGATGAATTTCTGAATTAGAAGTAATCAATTTGGTGGTGTAATAGAAAAGTTCTTTTGATCTGTTTGGCTTTCTTGTTTCTTGGCTGAATGTGGTTTCTTTTTTTTTTTTTTTTTTTTAATTTTGAGCCATCTATCCCTCTAAAGCTCAATTCCTGCATTATCTCAGTAGGCACTGCTGATTCAAAGCAAGGATTAGTCACAAATCTGTGCCACCCCAGAGCCATTAAAACAGTAAGCTGGTGGATGGGAAAAGGGCATATGCATCTGATAACTAAGATGACCTTTCCTACAGATGCTCGTGTTTGATTACCAGTGTCTTTTCTGGTTATGCAGTTCCACCAGTACACTGTAACATCCCACCTCTTCCTGAATTGTGGAGGCAAGACAGTCTTTACCACACTGCAACAGTGCCTCTTATGCAGTGCAAAGTCATGCAAAATCACCAGAACAATTTTATTCTTCCAAATAATGAAGGTATTTTTATAAGCCCTGTTAAACCCAAGCATCAGTACGAACCCCAGCATTAAACTGTTGAATACGGAGCAGTTTTCCTATGGGAAATTTATGACCAAAGGAAATATTCTAGCCTTAGTATTTTTATGACATCCATTCATTTTTGAATGGAGGATGGAGCTACGCAAGATTTGAAATGGCATCCAAAGTCCTTTTCCTGGAAGAAGAAAAGTAACCTGCATTGGAATACCATTCCACAGCCCCCAAAAGATGAGATGACACCTGTGTGTAACTGGTGTTGCCAAAGTACATTGATTTAGTCAGCCAGCATTCTCCTCAGCAGACATCCTGCCCATTTTGGTTACAAAATAAAACCATCCTGACCTGTTTATCTCACTCCTCTGCTCAGTACCATTGATGCCCATTGTCAAAGTGCACAGACAGGGGTCTTCAAGCTCTTTGCACGTGCCACAGACCTTGTTCCCTGAGCTCTTGCTGCTCTGTCATCTCAGCTCAGCCCCTCTCTCCTACTGGTGGCTGCCTTTCTTTCCAAAGGCTTCCAAGTAAACGTCCTGTAAACTCAACACCCAAGACAAGAAACAAAGACAGTTCATGAGTTCATTTACCAGTGACTTATTACCAAGTGCAGCATGACCTGAGAGAAAAAAAAAAATAATTAACTGTTATTTTTGTTCCTCTAATTTAGAAAAAGAGGGCACAATTTCCTCCAGAGAGCAAATGCCACAGAATTATTAGTGAGTGTTTCCTGGTATTTTGTTCACAGTTTAAACATTCAAATTGGAGTTGTAATAAGTGTTTGTTGAATGTTTGGCATAATTAAGCTCTATTTTTATCCACAGAAGTATCATTTCAAATGTTACAGCTCACCAACAAATTCTGAATGCCATATTTGTTCAGAGTGGCATTTCTCCTAGGATCTACAACTCCAGAGCTACACTGGAACATAATTAACAATATAGCATCACTGCAGCTCTTCTGCATCTTCCACTTGCAAATAAACTGGTGCTAAACTCTGTCATATCCCAGCAGCGCTCTCTTCTCAGCTTGCCTTTCTCCTCACCTCAGCTTCCCTTCCTCCTCATCCTCCCCCTCTAAATTCAGAGACACAAACCTACAGAAAACGTGCCAAGATACTTTCTAAAGAGATGTAACAAGGAGAAAAGTGTTGTGTATATTCCTCATCCCAAATAAGCTTATGTGCCTTTTATGCAGTCCATATGCTTATTTTCTTAACAATTTTTGAGATTGATACTGATACCAGACACGAACATGCCATAATATTCCTTCCTCAGTTTCAGGGCATTTCTCCCTGAGGATATCTCTCCTCTGAACATTTCCAGAACACCTCCAGCCTCTCCCAAGTTCAGCACTGGCTGTGCTGGCACTGTGCAAACACAGCTCTCAACACCACAGAGCTGTTTTTAGCTCCCATGCTGCCTGAGGCTGAGCATCTTCCCCCTCATCACATCCCATTTAGTGATGAGCCATCTATCCTCATGCTTTGGAATGCTACACTCTCTCTCAGGAGATGGAGCCTGAGAAAGACATGCTCCAACAAAACAGCATGTCTCTGTGTGTTCTGTTGTCAAGGTCTTTGCCCCAAAATCACAACGAGGTCTCACCCTGCACCTCTTTTGTTCAGTTGTATAAATAGACCGGGCCTGCTGCCTTGCCAGAGCAGTTCAGACTGGCACAGGAGGAGCGAAGCCAGATCCCCCTGCCAGCTCCTGCTAAGACATCTGAACAAACATCCCCATTTTGAGAACAGCTTAACCTCAAATGGTAATGACCCCTCACCTTCGAGGGGCTCCTGCTTTTCCAAGCCTGCAGGCTGGGGCGCCTCCCCTGCCCCAGCCACATCCAGGATCCGCTGCCAGGAGTCCATCACATGGGACTGCTGTCACTGCAGCCCGGGGTCTCAGCCTCGCCGCTCTTCCTCCGCGGAAAACTGGCACTGGGAAGCCTTAGCAGGGACATGGGACTGCGGGAGACATCCCCTGCCCCGAGCCGGCGCTGCTCTCTCTGCTCCCCATTCCCAGCCGGGAACAGAGCGGTAACAAATGCGCTCAATCCCACACCGAAGGGCAGCCACACAGAAAGGCCTGGCTGGAAACCCCAGCTCTTCGCTGCCTTTCATCACATGGAACAGCTCTGGAAGGAGAGGTGAGAGCGGGGCTGCGGAGGTGCTGAGCCATTCAAATTAAAGTTGATCCTTTTTAAAAAAATTTTGCTTTGATTCACCTCTAATCTTACATGCTTTTTCCTAAATTCTGAAAAGGTACAGAGATGAGGCCAAGATACAGATTAAAAAACATACCATTCCCTCTCAAAATGAATGCCTAGAAAAATTGCATTGTTAAAATATTTATAGTAAGGTCTAATCAAGCATTCAAGCATAACAACTTTTTTTTTTAGGTGCATCTCTAAATCTCATCTTTCAGTTCTTCCAGAGTATTTATTTAATTTTAAGCAATAGCACATCAGGTTCTAGGTTTTACAAAAATCCAAAGAACAAGCAACATTTAAAATCATTAACGTGTGAAGTTTTAATTGATTTTTTTGGTTGTCAGAATCATGAGTCAGATCACTCCATGTCGATGTGCAAAATTGATCAGCTGGATAAATTTGTTCAGCTTTCTTCTATGTTCTGCAGACCATCAACTACTACGAAAGAGGCCTCCAGCTTTCTTTGTTCTCCCTTTAGATGACAAACTTTAACTCTCTACAAAAGCTGGCTTGTTAACCAGTCACTTAAGACACTGAATATACAGCTGAATGTCTCATTACATCCCTTCAAGATGACTAACAACATTCAATTTCCATTCTAAAATGTGTGAATTATCACAGTTGATTCAAACCAAGAAACTGTCTCTCCTTAAAAGGGATTACAGCAAGTAGGTTTCCATCTGGAATTATTTTAATACTCAGTAAAGATAAATGAATTAGTATCATAATATTAGAATCATAATAATCTTTTTTTTTTTTTAGCTTCAAAACTTGCTAGAATTGAACACACTGAGTCTCTTGGGAAATCTGTGAGAAACACGCCATCCAATTTATTCTGTTTTACTTTGGAGTGTTACTTCCAGCTACCTGTAACTAATGAGAATCCAGAAGGAGAGAAGGAACATAAAAGTGAGTTACTTATTATTAAAAGGAACTATGTGGACAGCATGTACTCTCTCTTCAAACTGTAAATAATAAAACTACCAATTCAGAACAGAAAAAGCCAGCATTGCCTTTTCAGTGATGCTTTTTCCTCAAAGCATCATGACTTATGATAAACACCTTCTATGTTCAAGTGGAGACCTTCAATCACATTAATAATAGGTTGTTTCCATTAGCAATTGGCTGAGAATAATTTTTATTCAGTTTAATTCCTTCGACAATTCTAGGTTTTGCAGCAATCAAATGCAAGTTCAAGGGGAAAGAAAACAAATATTCCTCCAACCCTCAAACACTCATCTTTTTAAGCTTTTTTAAGCTCTCTGAGGTAAACAGCAAACACTTTTAGTGACAGTTTCTGAGTAATGGTGGGGAAGAGAGGAGAAGTGGTTGAAAGCACCACTGGCTTCTTAATGCCAACTCTTTTATGTTACTCAGAGAACACATGTTCAATCACTGCTGATGAAACAGCCTTTTCAACATGGACAGGAGCTTTTTGCTTGATGTTCGCTTAAACGAAACTCTAGCTATTGTAGAAGCAATTCCTTATAGTTTACTTTTTGGCATGGTTCTTTAGTATTTTTTTGTTAAACAGAAGCAACTCACAGCCTTAATAATAGACTAGTCAGTGGCTGTCTTGTCTGGAGGCTTTGTTACCAAGAGGTTTCACTGCAATCCAGCTCTTCTGAGAAGAAATTTAGAGAAAATATCAGAAGGGTGGTAACAACAGAATTTCTAATACAAGTGAGACACATTAGAAGAACCCCATGCCCACTTAGGGACCTTTCTTTTAAACATCAGAGTCACACCATTGCACATAATGCCTACTTCCAAAAAAGCAGTAGGCTCAGTGTTTCATTTTTCAACACAGAACATTACTATCGCATTAAAGCTTTAGCAAAACATGTTTACAGAAGCCCCTGCATTTTTATTGTACTGTATTGTACCTTGGAGAAAGCTTTTCTTAAGTGAACAAAAGCTGCAGCAGACTGAATCAGATTTGAAGCCTGAAACAGATCACATATAGCACACTTAGAAATTGTTTTACAACACTGAATTTGGACTCAATGATCTTGAAGGTCTCTTCCAACCGAGTAATGCTGTGTGATTATGTGATTCTGTGAATTTAACCATTTCTAAGGCAAGCTGTATTAGTAAGATATCTTAAGGCAGGGACTGCAAACCCCTGTGCTGTTGTTACCATCTGTTATTTCTTATTAAAGGTACTGTCAACTGCCCTTCTTTCAATCTGGTTAATAAGGTTCCTCTTCCCTGTTATGTTTCATGCATAGATGGTTAGCAAAGGCTTCACAGCAACTTTTCAGAGGCTTTTCCAGCTTTGAGCTTCATTCGCAGGACATCTCAGGTTGGATGGGGCTCAGGATCCCCTGGTCTAGCCCAGCACCAAGGTCAGATGGAGCTGATCATGGCTGTGCTCCCTTGGGGCTGGAACTCCCCAGAGCAGAGCTGGCACAGCCAACTGTGGGCAGCCCACACCTCTGCCTCCTTGGATTCTTTTCCTTGTGCACCATCTGAACCTCTCTGGCTTGGTCCAGCTGATACCCCGTGTCTTTGGCTCTCTCTTTTTGATCACCTCCCTCCTCATGGAACCACAGACTGTTCTCCAGAGCTATCTTCTTCCAGACTGAGCCAGCCCATCCCTCAGCCTTTCCTCATGGGGCACCTGCTCCAGCCATGACCATCATGCTTCTGATACTCTAGAAAATGGCTTCTTCCCTGGAGGAGAGTGCATTCCTTTTGCAAGGAAACAGGAAAGGTGAACTACATTGACACAGCATCATTTGACTCCCTGTGTCCCGGGAACCGCAATCCTGTGTCCAAGACTGGCTCTGCTACAGGCAGGGCTACAGCTAAATCAGTGTCTTCCCATTAAAAGTTGTCTCTGTAGGAACATCCCAGCCATCCTCTGAAAGAAGTGGCAACAGAATTGCAGATCTCTGCCCTGCTCCTCAGTTCCAGGGTGGCTTTCCTTTTTTTTTTTTCCCCCCCCCAGAAAAGTCAGTCCTCAAAATTTCTATTCATACAAACAGCAGAAAAACTTCAGCACTCACAGTGTATTGTGGACTTAAATCAAGATGAAGTGCCATATGATTGCTTAACACCTTTTTGTGTCATCTGCCAAAGCAAATTATGCTATTCACAACTGGCTAGATCCTGAGAAATATGTATACTTCAGGCAAACCATATCCTTCTACTTGGTACTATGAGAGAAATTCTAGTTCAAACACTATTTTCAGAACTGCTTGTCCACTCAGAGACAGAATTTCTAGACATCATCTTCCCATCTTCCTTTAGTCCTCTTACCCAACCAAACCTCATCCACAATGGATGGAAGAGACATACCAAGGTCTTATACTTTCAGGACAAACCTTACCAACACTATTTAATGGAAATTCCCCTAATTAAGAACTATAAAATCCACTTTTGTAGGTAGAAATTGCATATGAACAAAGTATACCATGTATTGCCCAGAAACTAAAGCTATTTTTGATGAGGCAGAGGAAGGGTACAGAATCATCTCAATGACAATCTATTTGTTGTCACTCAGTGAAATACTGCAGAGCCCTTTCATCAGTTAGTATGAAATATTTAAGAGCTGCCAATGCTTCTGCATCTGTCTGAGCAGGACCAAGGTACCTTGTAATGAAGCAGATATAAAATATCGATGGGTCAGGTGCTCAGCTAAAGGATACAAATGACACAAGATTCCAAAGTAGGCAAAATAAAACTTAAAAGGGATGTTGAGCCTGAGAAAAGGGCAGTACTTTGTACCAATAGAACACCAAGCTGTGTGGTGTTGAATGCTGCACGTCTTCCAAGGGCATTTCAACAACTCCAAAGCTGCATTACGAACCACAGTTCCAGGCTGTTCAGGAGCCTATGGACAAACATCTGGATTTCCATCAGAATGTTGTGAATTGGTTGCAAAGGTAATTGAAAAAGGCTAAAATAAAAGGCTAGCCATTTGTCCATGGGGGCTGGAAAGCAGCATAAATTATTCCCTCTGTTCAGCCTCAGCAGGTGTTCAGAACTGCAGGCATAAACATCACTGTGTACTGTAAACCCAGTTCACCTTCCTCTGGTGGATGGAATATGTGGACAGGATGGGGAAAGACAACAGAGATAGCTTTGCTATTATTATGTATGTAGCAAATACTGTTTAATATTTAAAATAAAAGAAGTGGCAGCAAAATGCAAAAAGCAAGTGGTCCCTATCTGCAATTGTTTTTGTAGGATCTTCCTAGGGACACAGAAAATGGAAAATTTTTAATTCAGAGCTGCATCCTTGCAGCACAACCCAGCACAGAAACTGCCCCTACCTCTGGGTTCAGCATGGAAAGATGTGTGCCACATATCAAAGCAAAGACATGCAGAAAACTTCTGCTGCATCTATTCAGTGCTTTTTGTGCTCTGGGAAGCCAGCTGAAATCCTCCTGTCAAAATGCTTCAGCCTGGTGCACCTGAGAGAGCTCCACACCCAAAGGCTGCTCCAAGTCTGTCTCCCCATGCACAGTGCAAACCTGACCCTGGTAAAATCATCACCTCCCTTTGCTGACAGTGGTTTGTTTTGGCTGTAGTCAGATGAGCTGCCTCACCCACAGCTAAACCATGTGAAGGACTCCTGCTTCCAGCCCACCCCCGGTCTCTGGGCAGAGGCCACCCTCCCTCTCTGCAGGATGTCACTGCCCCTCTCTGCCCTGACAAGGTGAGGGCACAAGTTTGCACTTCCTACCCGATCTTTCACTACTGCACAAGTTAGACCCTTCCACTGGCAGGGCTTTAAGATCCCTCCCTTGGATGCATTTGAACTGAAGCAGACTGGGTAGCACCTACGTACGATGCTACATCCCACATTTCTGGGAGCCATGCAACCACCGGTGAGAAACTGCTGTGGGAGCTGTCTCTGACACTAGCTGGGAGCCACCTAGCCCAGGGTGTGGGGTGGCAGCTACCTGGAGCACAGGGAGAGCCCTGTGGGGCTGCCAGGAGGCCAGGTCCTTGCAGCAGGGAAGGATGTTGGGCTCCATCCAAGTGCAAGAGGATGAGGCAGGGCAAGACACTACATAAGTGCTTGTGCTTGTTCCCAGAAAAAAAGACATCACTGTGCACCTCTTCCTTCCTCTTGCTAATATGAAACGGGAATAAAGTCAAATGTAATTGCTATACAAGCATGATGGTGCTCTGTCTTTAGTGGGGAATGAAGGCTTTAATGTATATAAATTGTAAAAGATGTAGAGAAGAATTTTGTACAACGTAACTGCAGCAAAATATTTTCAAAGAATTATCCAGTGAGCACTTTACCAAATTAAATTCATTTATATATGTATGTTCATGCCCAGAGAGCAAGGCCAGTTGATACAATTTCTACAACAAGAAAAAAGCTAGCAGATCAACTCAATACACTATTAAATCTTTCTAAGGAAAAAAAAAAAAAAATTAAAAATCAACCAAACCCAACACCCTCAAAAAAATCTACCCACAGTAATTTTATAGGGAGATAATGAAAGAGAAAATACAGATAAGTATTGTGATGCTGTTGAAGCTGGCAAGACAAGCAAGGAGAAAATGGGCAATTACTCATAAACACAGCTCCACAGTTGTGAAACAGAACAAATAATCAGAACAAACACCACCACTTAAAAGTCAATAAAAGCACATGTATTCATAAAGGCCTTGCTAGACAAACTCACAACACCTTTTCATATTTCTCCTCCATTATCCTTCTCGTGACACGGGGAGAGTGTTACAGCCTCCCGCTGTGCAGAGAAAGCAGAAAAGGACGTTGGGATGGAGCCTTAACCAGAAGAAACTGCAGTGGCAGTAGGAAGCAAATTAAAGTCTTATCAAAAACTTGTAAACATTTGAGAGAAACTGATTGTGGAAGAAGCTAGATTTTATTGTGACCACAGTAATCGAGTGTTGGCACTGAGTCAAGATAACATAGAAAATTACTGCACCACTGGCTATCAGAAGAAAGTTTTCAAATGATGGACAAGGAAAGCAACACATTGGCTTACGGAGTCTAGGAATGACAGTGTCTGTATTCATAACTCATTATCAGAAACATCTCAGACCTATCGAGCTGATTTTGAGAGGACCATGGAGAAGAAAAGGCACGATCAAAACTTTCACAACCATGCAATCCCACGGAGCAAAGAAATCGAAAAATATAATCACCAAGCCTTGAGCAGCAGAAGTTATAAAGCTCAGCATCCTATGGAGCACTCACACAAATTTTCTGATGTCTATTAAGTTGAATGCTTGCTAAAGCTCTTCTTCAGTGGGGGCATCAATTCCACCTCCCTCATCTCCCTGGTCACCAGAAGTCTTGAAGTTTGTAAGATTTCATCACTTTGAACTCTCTGATCTTCTGTTTATATTGTCAGAAATTAATATCCAAGGGTAAAAGAATTACACCAAAGCAATGAGGGGAGCTATCAGTCAGAGAGCATTATTATTGTTTCAGCTTCATCTCTTTAGGAAACCAGGCTGAAATTAATATAGTCAGGGCAGAAGGGAAGAAATAACAAACATAAATCAAAAATGGGAAAAACTTCTAAACCCAGAATTTTAAAATTAAGTACAGAAGACATTATTTCACGTGAGGAAAGCCAGATTTGGGAGCTTTTCACAAACATATCACCATTTCTGACTTTCTAGGATTTCTGCTAAGCCATACTCTTAGGCTGCAATGAAAATCTGGATGATCCCCTCGTAAAAACGCAAATGTCAGAATCTTAATCCATTCTAACACAGATGTTTGACTGTCTAAATACTTCTACCAGACAAGATCACTTGGATTTACTTTTGTAATTCTCCCCTTTCAGTGCAGGGGGTGATCCCATGGGTCTGGGCAGCCAGCCTGGATGCCACAGAGTGCAAAAAATCAATCCAAAATCCGGAACTGTTCCACTGGTCACAAAACTGTTTGAGAGAATGAGGGGAACCCTAGGGAGTCCTAGCCAGTGCATGGAGGCTCTTGGGACATCAAGAAGTGGAGAGAACACACCAATTTCTCTCACTTTCCCCCCAAAACCAGTCAAGAGGAAGCCAGAGAACCAAGTGTGGTCTTGAGGCATCTTCACTGAGTTTCTATTTCTCTGCATTTCATTATTTGCATCAATATTTTTTAAATTTGTCATGATTTTGAAGTTAATGTATATTTTATAGCATACTGATGGGTTATGTTGTTTTGCCGTAATTTGTAATGATCATCACCCATATAATAATAACAACAACAACAGTAACAAAGACTGGTCTCTGTTCCAACAGGGTGTATTTCATAACCAAAGTACAGAACTAAACCTTCACTCTAATAGTACACTAAACTGTGTGTTTTTAGAACTTATGTGGGTATTTATAGTTAAGTTCCAAATTATCTTACTTATATATGTATTTGCTATCAACCACAATATAGTATTTCAAAACCATCATGGCATGAACACTCCAGTTCAAAATTTCAAAGAGAATATTGTAAGTTGAAACAAAAATCTCAATAACTCAGACGATTCTCATCCCTATGACTTCTTCAGTCAGAGAAGGTAAACAGTGTCATTATCTTTCCTGCAGCAGTTTTTTAAGGTCTCTGTTTTGATTCAATTTTTCATTAAGAATTTTTTTTCCTTGATACAGAAGGTGATGAAGTTATGCTGAGCAAGTCAATATGCCCTATATTTCCACATTAACCAATCCTAACCACAATGCCCCCAAAGGTAGACAGTAATTTTATCTATTGCTTCAGGAGTTTTTAATATTCTTTTACTTCTCTGTTTTAAAACTAAACCACTTGTCTGTTTAGCACAGTCCACAAATAACTTCAACAAATGCTGAGAAGCATCACTTATAACTGGATTAAGAAACAATTCTCTTACTGCCAACATTCTGTGGCAATCAGAAAGAAAAAAAAATCTGCCTCACGTGTGATCTAAGTACAAGGACATTCCTTGCAAACACAGAAAGCTGAAAGTCAGGGATGTATTTTACTGGTTTTCTAGGCATATATTTTGCATTCACAAACTGCATGTTAGTTGTGCATTATCTTCTTGTCCGTGCAACTTAAATTATGGACTTCATGCACAACTATTGTGTTTCAAATGTGCTGTAATGGGCAGTAAATTACTCTCTAGCCTTCGTGTTGTCACCGCTGATTAATTAACCATATAAACATAATTTCAGGAAGGTGACGCGCTTAAAAATCGCACCTGGTGCACTTCTGATTGCTTTTCTGCCGGAGAAAAAGTCATTTCAGTTTCCTCGCCGATGAGTGACAGCCTATGTATGACACCAATTAGAGGCTTCCCCTAAAGGTTAATAAAACCTGGCGCTAAGAAACATCAAACCTGGTTAGTCCGGAAGCACCCAGGGCAGGGAGGCACCGGCAGATCACCCGTGACCTGTTCCTAAGAGCGCATGGGACACGGCAGTCGGGCACGGGACATCACGTCCCCAGGATCCCCCTCCTCGGCAGCTTCACCCGGAGCTGCCAGGCCGCCCGCCCTCCGCTCCAAACTTCTCGCGTTCCCTCCGATGCCCGGAGGGTCGCGCACGGCCCCGGGCACTCCGGGAGCGCTCCGCTCTGCGGGCGCGGGGCGGGCGGCGCCTCCGCCACCCCGCCG
>VXBR01008864.1:147982-180516 GCA_013400215.1 Cisticola juncidis | reverse complement strand
CCGCAGCCCGTCCCGGCGGGGAGCAGCGCGGGGGGGCGGGCTCCAGGGGCCGCCAGGCCTGGAGGTGGCGGGAGTGGGGCACCATTCCCCAAAATACCGAGGGCGGGCTGGCCGAGAGAGGGGACCCGGCTAGGACACCCCCTTCCCTGCAGCAAGCGCGGAGGGACGCACCTGCCGAGGGTCCCTGTCCCCTGTGCCCCTCACAGCCCACAGAGCTGTCCCGCTGCAAAATGATGTCGGGGGAAAGAACAGGTCCCGGTGCCCTAAAAACAATAGGCAAAACAGCTCTTACCTGGAGCCTTGCTGACTTTACTCCCTTCTCTTTCCCCTTTTTTTGGCTGCAGTCCCTCAAACTGCACCAGCAAAATGACACAGGACATCCTCCCACTCCTGCCCGACGCAAGCAGAGAGCGTGTGACAAAAAGTTGGCACCTGGATGCAGCATATGTGACCCTGTTTGGCTCCGAGCCTTGTTCCGGGGCACAGGGAGAGGCCGTGGTGCAGCTGCACGCCTCTGTCAAGGCTGCTGGCCTCTGGGATTTGCCTTCAGGCAGGAGTTTGGAAAAATCCAACCTTGGCCTGAAATCAGCAGTCTTTGCCATCTTCCGCTTAAAATGGTGAAGAATGCTGCAAGTTCTCTATCTTAAAGACTGTGTTTCAGTGGAAACACAAAATTAACATCTTCGGGTGTGTTCTACCACATTACACCAAACTGGCTTTGAAAGCTTTTTAAAAGATCTAGACATTTTGAGCATAGGGTAGATTTGTTGGTTTTGTTTTTTAAATTGTACCAAAAGGACTCTAGACTATATGTCTTGAAAATCACACTACAGTCTTCTACATGTACATACATATATATATGAGACTTCATCCATCTGTTTCCCTCAAGCCAGTCAGAGCCAAATGAAAGGGAAATCTACACAGAGGTTTTCCATTTAAGCTCAGAAACTTTCCATTTGTATTCTGAGAACTGGAAAAATGCAGACAAAGATGGGTATCTTACCTGTGTTTTTCAGTGCTTACACTACAAGCCATGTCAAGCTTTTCATCATATTTATTTATGACAACAAATAAAGAAACCAGAGGATTAGAATTTTATTCCATTTTGAAAATGAGCTTTCATGAACCTAAAATCCCTTGGTTTTCTTGCATATTTTTGGCATGACCTAGAATACTTAGGATCTATTTTTAACATTATTTAAGCCATGTTGTTAAAGTAATCCTATCTAAATGGGAACTTTAAACACCAAATAACTCAGGTGACTTAGAATTGTTGATTATGTTGCATTTCTATTAGATCTTTCCAAATGTCCTCTTAAAGTATAACAGCTGTACTTTGGAGTCTTGCCAGTACTCCATCTAAAATATTTTTCTTCGAATATAATTCACTGTATCTCTTTCAATGATTAGTCTCTTTGCCATTTATTTCATTATTTGGGCAGATGGCTTGATTTCCCAAAAAAACCCTCTTATGAGTATTATTTTTAGCTTAATGACAAAAATAACTGGTAGGTGTCTTTCCTTTTCCAACTTATAAGGAAGGTTTATTCAGAAGAATAAACTGCAGTTTATTTATTATTATTTATTTATCCTGCAGTTGTTCTCTCACAAAGCTAGTGTTTGTACTATAGATTTACATTCAGCACCTCCTTTTTCCAGCAGAAACTGAAATTCAGTGTGCTGGTCACCATCAGAGCTTAGTTTGTGTGAGAATACACAGGTATTAATGCCAAGGTCCTGTCCTACACTCAGCTTGGAAACGTGAAGATCTTGACATCCCTGTAGCCCACCTGTACATCTTCTGAGGGAAAATCCAACCTGTGTATTTCTTCAGGCTGAGGCAGTTGTGGGAGTTCTGAGGTAGCAGGAGATGCTCTTCACCTTTCATGATGCAGCTGGCATATGCTGTGTGCAGGTGGAATTCCACGTGTGGGCTTTGGAGTGGAGCACTTCAGACACCTGCTCTGAATCACATCCAGCACGAATGCCTGGAGGAACCACTGATGCCTATGCAGGAGATGGTTACTCCATGACAACGAGTTCTTCAGGGATGTGCGTGTTCCCAGTGTGGCACTGAGAGAAAAATCTTTTTTGCAAATGGGTGAATCAGATAGCTTAGTGGTGTTCAGTAATGGAAAGCTGCTTTGAAGCAGCTGGGATCAATTTATTTTCTGCTGTGGGCATGCCTTGACAGAAATGTGGAGCTTCCCTACTTAGAGCCACGACTGCTTTATTATCAACTGCTATTTCTTTCTTTTATTTTCTCCTTTCTTGTAGCAAAATCAATGCCACTTGAAAAAGAAATTTAGTATTTGTAAGTCTTGCTGAGAAACTTTTCATGTTGTAGCCCTGTGCAGTTTCTGTATTTTTAAATATCTGGAGGATTAGGAAAAAAATCCTAGTGTACTTTAATAATATCCATGGCAAACCTGTCTTTCTTTGTATTATATTGTACATATTGTTGGGAGTTTCATGTTCCCAAAGATGCCTATAATGAAATCAATTGCTCTCAGAGGAAACAAACCAGCGAGGAAAATACTGTAGATGACTGTTTTTGAATTTCAGTTGCAACATTTATGAAGAAGATTATGGTGCCCAGGAGACAGAGAACAAAGTCAGTGGCTTAGATCCTTGCTAGTCCTGTGACCATGTTCCATGTTCCACTTGGCATCTAAAATTTTAAAGATAAACAGGACATTGATAAAGTAAAAATGAAACAAACCCAAAATTCAGACTTTTATGGCTGTTTTGCGCTCTGCAGCGGGCACTGGCAGTACAGCCAGGAGGGGAAGGGGATCACGCCTGGGGAGCAGTGGGGAGCTGCAGGAGCACCATCCTTCTCTGGAGGCCACCTCCCTGGATGGGCCATGGAGAAAACGTCCTGCCAGTAGCCCTTCCCTGGGGATTGAGCTTTGCTGAGCTGGGTTTTGAGCAGCCATGGTACTGCATGTAGCAACGTATCAGAGGCTGAGGCTACCTTTTAAGCCAGAGGCAAAATCTTGCCATAGTAAAGGCAAGATTCTCTCCCTTCTGCTAGAGCACTGATTTCAGAAAGCTGACATTTTGGACTCCTTAAAGGCATCAACTTAAGAGGTGCAAAATAAATTAATATTCCTTGGGGGAAAAAAAAGAAGAAAGAGAAATATTCTTAGATAAATAAGATGACAAAGCAAAATAGAAGAGATTTTATCTTATGGTAAAAGATATTTTTCCAGTAGCAGAAGTTAGGTGCAAACAAGGGAGCTTACACAGATCCTAAACCTAAAAAAGTTAGGCTTAAAAATAAAAATGAAGAGTTTGTAGAACAGCTTGCTAAAGGCAAGTATAAAACTTATTCGTAAAACCTTAGACCACAAGAACTAGGAAGTTCTACAGAGCTGGGGAGTTACTAAGGAGAAGGAGGATCACAAAAGGCCACAAAAGACATACTAATGCAACTGTTTCTTTACAGTGCTCTCTACCAGAGAAGCTCTTCCAGAGCTTGGAGACATTCATATCCATCCACTTTCTTTACAAAATCAGGTCTGCAGAGTTATCCCATATTGAATGGTTGGAAGAAGACACAAAAAGCTCATGCAAGGAAAATGGATAATGAAATTAGCTTGCCTGAGACCTATTTACCTGGAAGTATCTTGAGAGACCAGGTATTGAACAACTGTCCCACTGAGTTTGAGGTAAATTTGCCATTCAAATACCATCTTGGCCTATTATCAGCAATACTGTGGCCAGCAACACCAGGGCAGGGACTGTCTCCCTGTACTCAGCACTGGTGAGGCCACACCTAAAATTCTGTGTTCAGTTTTGGGCCCCTCACTACAAGAAAGACACTGAGGTGCTGGAGCTTGTCCAGAGAAGGGCAATGGAGCTGGCAGAGATCTGGAGCACAAATCCTATAAGGAGCAAATGAGGGAGCTGGAGTTGTTTAGCCTGGAGAAAAGGAGTTTCTAGAGGGGGACATTATCACTCTCTACAACAACCTGAAAGGAAGATGTAGCCAGATGGAATTTGATCTGTTATCCTAGACAAGCAGTAGAGTGAGAAGAAATGGTGTCAAGCTGCATCAGGGAGATTTAGACTGGATATCAGGAAAACTTCCTTCACCAAAAGAGTCATTCAGCATTGGAAGAAGCTGCCCAGGGAAGTGGCTGTGTCCCCATTCCTTGGACTTGTTTAAAAGATGTGGATGTGATGCTTTGGGACACGGTTTAGTGGTGCACTTGGCAGGGCTGGGTTAATGGCTGACTCGATGATCTCAGAGGTCTTTTCCAACTTAAAGGATCCTGTGATCCTATTGTATGATTCTGCTGTATAATTCTTATGAGGGAGCTGTGCCTCTTCCCATCTCCTAGAGGCTTCATCAAGCTCCTTCATATGTAAATGTTCCACTTTATATAGACTTATAAATTCCACTAATTCTTCTGTCTAGGTCTTTCTGGAAAGAACCTTTATAAGGAGCCTCAACTACCTTGAGATCAAAAGGATTAACAACTACTTAGAGACCCATCACAGGATATTAAAGAAAATCATCCAGATTCAACTTCTATCTCACAAAACAAGAAAAGAGTCACTGGATGAAATCCTTAGGCAGTGTGTTTGAAACAAATAAAAATAAGTACCTGTTCTATGCCACACATTATTAAATGACACTTTGCCCATATGATCAGAGAATAAAGTAGAAACAAAAATCATAAATGGGTAAAAAAGTGCAAATTATGGGAGAAATATTTATCAGGTGCAATTAAACACAAAAATTGAGATTCCCAGTTCTTTATATATATGAGGCCTCTAATAAATGACCCAAAACAACAAGGGCATAGAAACAGAAAAGCAGGTACATTATCTATGTCTCAGCTTCTTGCAGCTTTAATACATGTGGTCTTCTCTTGAGGAAAGCTCAGACACTAAAGACTTTCAGAAACCTTCACAGAGAGGAAGTTAGTTGGGAAAGGTGACTAGGAATACTATTTTTTAAAAATTTAATTATTTACCAATATCTCCATTAAAATATCTGCAGGGTGAGCACTGCATGGAGCCCTCCCTAGTTTGCATAGCACAATTACTTTAAATGACAGCATCTTGTTCTTGTTGCCATCACACCCTCACAGTGATCAAAAGCAGGTCAGGGCCTCCAACATGCTGGCCTCCAGCAACTGGCCTCTGAATTAGCACAAAGCAAGAGTGAACTCCACAGGAACTGAAAGCAGCTGTGAGGCAAAAATCAAGCTTCTGATTCATGAGATGGATTACACGCATGCATCCCAACACACGGAGACTTGCAGCGCAGACATCCTGTCGGCTGCGATACAGCACTGAGCGTCATGTCTTGCTGCGACCTGGAACAGAACTGACAGCTCTAAACACACTTGGAGTCAAAGCACTCTGAGGGGAAGGGAGGAGATTACAGTGCCCAGAGGATCTGCAGCTGAAATGGGTGTTTGTATCAGAATGACAAAGCCAGGGTCTGAACAGAGATGCTGCTTTCTCAGCCCGGAGTTGCCCTGACAGGTTGCATGTGAGATGTGCCTTGCAGATATCCTGTTCCTGACTCCTGCCCCTCCTCATGTCCAAGCACATGAATTCACAAAAGCCTTAGACAATTTAAATAGCCTGGTTACAAAATTGTATTGAAACATAGATACTGATGCAAACTGTACAGCCTGTTGGCACTGCATGAATCACATCAGGCCTAGAAAGAGTCTACATTAATTCCAAGTGTGCTGTATTTCCATTTCCAAACTGTTCTTCTTTCATATTCATATTGTGTGTTGCCTTCATGTAAATTATTTTCTTTCTTTTTTTTTTTAGTTTTCTTTTGCATCTGTTAATGCTTTTGCCAAGTCTCTGTATACATAGCTAATTTCCAAAGCTTCCCTCATCCAGTTCTGTGTTTGATCTCCAGTTCTTCCAAAGAAATATATACAAGGGCAATCAGAAATTGAGATAAAGAAAGAAGCATCTCTTGAACTAGCTGTTACAAACAAATCCCTATTATAAACAGAACCAAAAGAATAAGGAAAGGGGTTTTCCTACTATTGGTTTTTTGCATCCCAGATAAACACACAGTGGATTGGTGTCCTACCATTTGGTCATCCTCCCTTCTTTTGTATGAAAAACTTGTGCTAGCCTTTGAAGGCTGTTTCTGGTTTCCAAGGGAAGTGAGCTGCTCCCAAGTCACTGCCATGGGGAGCACAGGCACAGGAGCATCCTCCCCAGCAGCACATGCACCATGCCATTGGCAGCATGCTCTTCAAAGGATGGAGAAGAAGGGAGCCCAGCCTGGCTGGTGGCACTGCCACTGAGCGGGCTCCTCGCCGACATGGCTGGTGTGATGCATGGCTGTGTTCAGGAGATACATCTGAGAGTGGCTGTAAAACACCTGCCATTAGGAACCTGCATTTACAAAGTCAGACATAAATTCAGTGCATCTGCTGCCTGTGAGCATTAATGGGCATGACACACAGCTCTGTGTGCTGCAGCAGCTGCCATGAAATCACAACACTGTTGTTCGATGTTCGATTCCAAAAACTACAGAAGCACTGTAACAAATACAATTGTTGATAAATACCTGGAATAGCCTACTGGGTGAAAAGTTCATTAAAAGTCACATTCAATTAACAAATGACTGTCACAGCCAGATGTGTATATCCTGAGGTACAGTTTAATATGTCAGACACTGACAAAAATGACAGGCTAAATGATGATTAATGCTTAGCTGACAATTTCACAAAGCATCACACTCAGTAAAGGAATGCCTCTGAAATCAACAGCCTAATTTACATAGTGTCAGCTAACTTGGGTGAAAATATATGAAATAAGGAAAAATAGATGATATATATTAAAAAAGGAGAAAAATGCAATGTGCTTGCAGTCATTCCCCAGTCTATATTTCTATTTCATCCAGCTGAGGAAGAAACATTTCTTTTTTGAGTCAATAATTGAGAAAGATTTTATCTGAAGTAATGAACCAAAGCACATTTCCCAAAAGACAAAAAAGGCAAGGTACGGTGTCAAATGTGACTGACTGGGCTTCTGAAGAGAAGCAACATCACACAGAAGACCCAAAGTGGAGGTGTTCATGAGCCTTTCCAGAGCTTTGTGAAACATCCTCCAGGCCCGACAAGTACTATTGCGAAGTTACAACAAAAAGACAGGCAGCTGAAACTGTGCTTTCATCACATGAGTGTGCTGGCAACAACACTGAGTTAAGGATTTCTTCTGCCTGCTTCACAGATGGTCACTTTTAGCTCCATGAAAAGGTGCATCATCTCCCACAAATGGCTCTGGGCTCATGCTGGATCCAGGAGCAGCAATTGGAGCATAGGGTGGGACACAGGCACTAAAGGGTTACCAGAGGGTTATCATGGTCTCCACCAAGCTCTGCTCCACTGCAACCATCAACATGCACTTAATTGTGTGGGTCAAGACCTGGGCTGACTTGGCAGAGCTGTGTGTCACCAGCTGGAGTGCGTTCAGACATGGCCTTTTGCTGGGGTGATGTCCAGTTTATGCACTGGCATTTAGAAAGAAGACACTGACTCCTTCTGTCACCCAGCTCCAAGTTCCAGTGCAACCGAAGCAGTGCAGAAAAGTGCAACTCAAACAGCATAGAAAGGTTGCCAGGCCATTACCTGTGTCCTAATAGTCGAGTTTTGGAGCATGAGGCACAGAAAAGGTACAATGCAGGCACTGGAAAATTGCACTGCTGGCTTTATAGCAGTGAGAAAAACAATGAAAATTGCTCTTGCTTTGTGAAATAGTTTCTTAACAGTCTCTGGTGTTCATGATTTTGTCTTGTCTACTCAGTGACCCCTGAACCTCTGGTAATAGAAATGACTTAGCAAGTTGGTTCAGTTGGAAGATTCACACAGTTCCCTGATCTCTGTGGTATCAAATTCTGGACTAAATGCATCAGTTCTTTATACATGTATCTTTATAATAAATTCTTCCTCATTCTATTGGAAAGGTACAAGGAAGTTAGAAGACATTTACTCGTGTGGCTGTCTGAAGGATGTTTCTTTGCAACTAAGGTTAGTTCAGCCTCTCAGAGTGCTAATATTGGTTCCTGCAATAATGTCAGAAACTGTTTGAATTCCTGGTCTGAACAGTTTCATTTTTTTCTGGGCTATCTGTCCTCTGCACACCATAGCAGTTAGACAAAAGGATTATATGGGGTGGGTATATGAATCAGTCCCGGGTAGAAATGTTGGGAAATTGTCCTACCAGGAGCACTCTTGTCAGAACTCCAGAATAAGCTGTAGTTACTGGGGGAAAAGTGCTAAAAAGGCAGTAAACTGAGAGGAAAGGAAAAAAAAAAAAAAGAGAGAAAGAAAAATAGTTGAATATGAAGAATAATCTCCAGTTTTCACAGTCTACAAGGGCCAGGTTCACAGCATTCTTCTTGCTCATTTGTTTATGTCATGGATATACAGGCTGCAGTGGGATCTGAGGTCTTCTCATCCTATTTATAATGTGCTTAATACTTCTGTAAGTGTTTTACATTATTATTGTCTCTTTTTTTTTTTTAAGTAAAGAAAATAATAACTTCTCTTTCAGCTATAAACTCCAAGCTCTGCAGCTCTGGGAATTGGCTTAGGAGAACTGCTCCTTTCAGACGGCAGTCCCAGCTAAACACGTGGTGTGTTAAGGCACCCAGCTTACCTTGACATCTTGAAAAAGCCATGTTGTTCTTCAGACTTTTGTTAAGTAGAGAGCACTCTTTAGTAAGCAGTGTGTAAAGGTGCTGGAACTTCTAAAAGGACATAAACAGAACTTTCAGTGGCTGCAACAGCTGGAGGAGCAAACAAGCACTGAGATGTGTCAGTAATACAAATCAGTAGACAGACAAAAAACAAAAGCAACAGCATTGGGGAGAATTATCTGCATGTCATCACAAGGTGATTGGAGAACTGATGTTACAGGCATCCAAGCACATCACTATCTATTACCTTGGTGTTAGTTGTCATTTAAATTTAGTATCTGAGTAATCTGGACTAAAAACTTCCAGATATAAAAGACACTAAATGCAAGTAACTTGGACTAAAATAAATCAGACAATAGAGTGGACTTGAATCTGAGTTTCCACTTCAGATGTAGGGATCCTTATGTCAAGAATGATGTAAGCAGTAATAAGCTTGCATTGTGTCTTCCTGGGAGGTACTGATTTCATGGCTGGCTGAGAGAAGTCTCCAGGGAGAGAGCATGTGGATACTGAAAAGCAGAAAAAAAACAGTTCTCTAGAGGGGTGAAAGGACTTTTTGTCCTAGAATCAAAAAAAGACAAGAGAAGAAGTTTCATGAAAGAACCTCTCAGAATGAATCAGCTCTTTGGAGTATATCGAGTTACCTTTACAAAACAGATTGTTTCTATGTATTCACCATTCAGGAACCTTCAGTGACTCAGTGAATTAATTTCTTTCAGGAAGTTTCTCAGAAGTGCCTCACCAACATTACTGGAGAATTAATCTTTATAATTCAGTTGTCAAGCAGTGTGACTGATCACCTATAGTCTAATTCTTGCTCCTTCATTAAATGGTCTGTGTTTCAAAAAGACATTTTCTCCTAAAAAAAATCATCACCTAGTCACAAAATTAATCTCAAATTTAAGCAGCCTTGAAGATCAAAGTTCTTAACTTTGTGTTTATTAGTCTCAGGAAATGAACACATCTAGGACATAGACAACGGATTTGAAGATACAGACTGACCCTCTTAAATAACTTCGTATAAGATTATCCAGGCTTTTGTAAGATGGGAGTATTAATAAATCAGAAAATCTGTACGATCTTTAAGAGAATGATGGATTTGGAGGTCCAGAATATCATACCAGGTAATGAGTCTGTAGGGAAAGAGATTGAGGATGGAAATACCTGAGATTTGATCAGTTCTGAGGCAGGCAGTTTGAGCAAGAATCTATCCAACAGGAAAACCATCAGCAAAGGGCTGGGGAGAGAAATCAAGTTTTAGAAAGCAGACTGAAATATGTATCCCCTGGTGGTAATTAAAATGTGAACTGTCCAATGAAAACTTCCGAAACAGCTGCAAGAAGAAATCATATTCAAACAAAAGTTGGATGTGATCAGATGGTGCCAACTAGAAATTTTGTCCTTATCCAGAGCCACTGAACGGGCCTAACTCAAATTTATACATTGTTATTAGGGTGCCAGAGCAGCACCTCTGTTAGCAGACTCCCCATGATGGTGAGAACAGCCATAATGATTCACACAAAAGTTAGATGACTACAGAAATGGTGCACACAGTCTTTTTGTAACTCAAACTTACAATAAAGTTCCTTCCTGCCACAATAATTTAGCAACAGTAAAGGGCTTGGTTTCTGTAGAATGTAAAATTTTCAAATCATCACTCTGTAGGAGACACACAGCCTGAGGATTTTTTTCCACTTCCATAATCCCCGAACACATTTCCTCTAATTGTCCACTAGAAAATATTATTTCCTCTTCAGATTTGTAGACATACCATGGGGCAGTTTACAATATGAAGAGATGGCTGGTCTTCTACATGAAAGAACCGTATTATTTGAGGGGCTGCCACTGTAAAGTTCATTTGCTGTATTGTTTAGATGTTATGCAATGTCTACTCACTTGAATGTGCTTTTAAATTGAATAGAGTTGCCACTATAATTAAATCTTCATATAAGGACAGACAGTGGGGTTCTTGCTACATGGTGGTGCTAAATATTGACATATTTTTTCTGGTTTGGTTTCATGCAAGAGAACAGAGAACAGAGAATTTATAATTTCCTCTGCTACACAAGATGTGAAATGTGCAGCAAAAAAGATGTTTTTCAGTCAGAAAATCTGACGCTTTTTTCATTTTGTGTGTATGCATGGGGTGTTTTGGTTTTTTTAGTTTAGTTCGTTTAGAACAACACAACTTGATCATGACAGAATAATGTCTGGAATCAGAATGTGAAAATGACAAAAGGAAAAAATGCTTTTCATTGAAACACTGAAACACAGTGAAAAAAATAATTTCCAAACTTTAGTTTTAATTAGCACCTATTAAAGTTCAGCCCCACATCCAAACCAAAATTATGACAACATCTTATTCCAAAAAACCTAAATGCTGACGGCAAGATATAACTTCCATAGGATTTTCTTCGTGTTAAGGAGCTTCTAAGGATGTTTAAATGTGAATGATGAACCTCTTAATTATTTTGCTCTTAAGCATTAACTGGATAATCAGGTAACGTGACAGATACCAGGAGCAAAAAGTAAAATATATGGTACCAAACATAAACAGTTAGAAGGTGAAACTACCTTAGACTTGGTTGTTCCAATGTACATTTTTGTTGTAGACAGTTCTCCTTCAAATTCATTATATTCCTATTTCTTCTAGGTTTTCTTTCTCTCCTAGATCACACAGGATCTGCAAATGGAGGAGGCGTTGCTGCCTTAAGACTCCCTTCCACAAAATCCCCATGAGATGGTCACAGATGTACGAGTGTAGGAGTACAATGGATCTATATTATGCTCCCTTTTCTTCATTCCCTGGAGCAGGAAAGTTTCTGGGCCTGATTTTTTTCCTTTCCTACAGTCACCTTTAAAAACCCCACTTTTTCTGCTAATGGCATATTGAGTCTTGACACGAGAATGACAGAGTGATCCACATAAGGGTGCCAGTCTCCCCAGCTTGACTATGTGTTGTGCTTTCTTTAGGAAATGTGCATAGACACTTGTACAAACATCAGTTCCAGCTTTTATACTGTTGCATATGAAAATACCTGCTACTAAATGGAATGCTAGGCATGTTACCTGGGGTTCAGGACAGCATCTGTCGCTAGCAAAGTTGACAAGGATAAAAACATAACACTGTAAATTCAATTTATAAGTATGGTATAATGGAAAATATTCATGATGGGTTTAACGTTCTCCTTCTGCACTAATGTCTGTGTTTTATATGCAAACATATGCTGCATATTTATAGGCCCAAACTACATTATACATATTGGGACGCCAGACTGTGCCTCTTTGGATGAGCAAATCCAGATTCATCCCATCCCCGGAAGTATTCAAGGCTAGGCTAGATAGAGCAATCTGGTCTACTGAAAGGTATCCCTGTCCATGGCAGGGAGGTTGGAACTAGAGGATATTTAAGGTCTTTTTGAACTCAAACCCTTTCATGATTCACTCCAACTGATCATGCCCTTGTAGACAGTCTGCACTTCCATTCCCCATCATCTGTGTTAGGATGTACAGGCATGTAACAGATTGTGTGCCTCCTGAAATATGTCTCCAGTCCTGAAACTTGGAGTCCTGTCACCAAGAGTCAAAAGCCCTCTCCTCCAAGTCTCATCTTTAAATCAATAAGAAAAATATCAGAGGGCTAAACCACCATCTGCTCATTGACCACATAGGGCAGGGGAGCTTGGGGAACCAGATGTTTATCTCAGGCACATCCTGCTTTAAGAAAGCATTGGGAAAGCTTTAGAGTTGCCTTCTATTTGGCATATTGCAAGAGATAAATGAGGGCATCCCTGGGCCTGTAATTTTCCAACGATGATGAAACACCTTTAATCCAGCATCACCTGGACCAGGACATTTGGACCTTTCTCTTTCACCATCCTCACTGTTCTAAAACTGTACCTGATCTCCTTCAGACCTGTTATATCTGCCTCACTTGACACACTGCTGTCACAGATTTTACCATTCCAGAAAGAAAACAAAATACATTTTATTCTGTTTCTTGGAACATTGAAATTGAACTCTGTCTCTGTTGTTGAGTAGCTTGGAGCTGGCTCTTTTTACCTCAGTTTCAAGTGGGTAGGCATGAACATTTTTAGCCTCAAGCTCTGGTTCACTGCTCAGAGCTGGCAGAAAATCTCATTGCCTTTTTTACTAGACCTTGCATGCCCACCTGAAATAAGTTTGCTGCAAGGAGATAGGCAATTTCTGTCTTGGCTTAAACCCTAGAGTCAAAATAGGAGTTAATCTAGTTCAGCATTTGGAAGGTTCATGTCAGGGTAGGTGTGAAAACAGTATGGCTGCTTGTGGTATGACAAAAGAGAGCGCAAAGAGGAACTGGCAGAAAGTCTCTATTAAATAAGAAAAGAAAATTACTGAGAGTCCTGTGTTTCTCATAATGAACTTCCACATGCAGTGTACTGAACCAGATGTGTGCAACAAAACCTTGATGTGCTTGGGTAATTCCACAGGCACAGAGAGAAAATCAGTGCTGAGCATATTCCAAGCAGTCACAGAAATACCAATGCTTCTGAATGTGTCCTTTAGCTAATGGCTTTTCCATCATGGCTACAAAGTGACTTCTCCAATACCACTATTCCAGTGCAAAACACCATGAATTATGAAATTTGGATTTAGCAGTGAAAAAACTCCATTCCAGAAACCAACCTGTCAAGCCAGAGAAGAAAAATGGCAGAAGTATGTTTTTGTTGACCAGTGTGCACTTTTTTTCTTTCATGGTATTAAACAGTTTAACTTTGGTTTCTGCAAAATAAGTAAGTTGTCCTTTATCACAAATAAGCACCTGTTGAAAGAGAATTTTGGCTCTAAACATTCTCTCAAGGTTTTTATTTTCTGAAAATAAGGACTCCAAATTAAGCATGACTGGCCAGAGTGGTCTGCCAGCAGGAGGTCCAGAGAACCAGACAGTTCAGCTGAAGTTAACAGGACTGCAAAGGAATTGTTAACATATTAATTTAGGCATTCATCACTGAAAACACTGATTCTTTTTCTCCCTGTCTAACAACTGGTTCCATAAGAAGTTAAAGTATTCTGAAAATAAACTCTGATTTACTTCCTTGAATGCCTTGATCAGTAGTGTGTTTTACTAGTAGGCTATGTTTGCACATAGGCAATTTGTTCCACTCCAAAAAATAGCAGCAAATTGTTACAGCTTGCCAAGAGATCATACAGACAGCTTAACAGATTGAGAGAGCAATTTGCCCATTTAGTACACAGACATAAATCTTTACACCTAACAGCTTAGTTTAAGGGCCAGGACTGCTCACTCCTACACCTGAGCCTGCCACCAACGCATGTATGGTCGTGCTGGGAAAGAAGCGGCAGTGAGGCAGAATGCTTGCATTTAAAATGTTGACTTGAATAGTGTTGCTCTCTCTTGAGCTTACACAGATGCAGAGTTCATGGTATAATTCAAACTTTTTATATTCAGTCCTCCAGTGCTTGTGGCTGTGTGAGCCATACATGTACAAATTCCAGCTTTGCCTTCTCCACACAAGAGCAACTCTTTGGTTGAAGGATTATGGTCAACTTGTGGCCCTGATGATCTCTGAGGATTCTGCAGAGGGGGAATCTTGGTATAACTTAGCAAATTGCAGGTACCATGTTCCTTTCTCCAAAATCTTCTGAAAACAAGAGCAATGACAGATTTCGGCACTGCCCCCACAAATACGCTCAGAGGGCTAGAGCACCTCTCCTATAAAGACAAGCTGAGAGAGCTGGGCTTGTTCAGCCTGGAGAATAGAAGGCTGCAGGAAGACTTAAAGAGGTCTTTCAGTACTTCAAGGGAGCTTATAAAAAGAAGGGGAGGGACGTTTCAGATGGGTAGATAGTGGCAGGACAAAGGGCAATGGTTTTAAATGGCAAGACAGCAGTTTTAGGTTAGATGCTAGGAAGAAATTCTTAGAAGGTGGTGAAGCTCCTAAACAGATTGCCCACACAAGATGTGGATGCCCCATCCCTGGAATTGTTCAAGGCCAAGTTGGATGGTTCTTTGAGCAACCTGGTCTACTGAAAGGTGTCCCTGACCAAGGCAGGGGGCTTGGGACTAGATGATCTTTAAGGTCCCTTCCAACCCCAACCTTTCTATGATTCTGTGTAAAAATTATTGCTCTATTTTTACCTAAAATTATTAAGTTACAAAGTTAAGTTAAAATTACTAAATTACTTTTAATGATAAAAGTTCTTTTTATCATTAAAAAAGAGAGAACTACAGATAGTTGCTACAACTCAGAGCACAGAAAGACACTTAGCTAAGAATATCACGAATGCTCCACTAGGTCAGGGTAAGTGTCTTCTTGCCCAGCATTATATCCCTGAACAAGACCAATAGCAAATTCTTCAGCAAAGAGTGTAGCTGAAGGACAAGCAGATGGTGACAGCTTTGCCATTCCAGTTTCAGCAATTACCATTTTAAGGATTTTCTGAATAGAGATTGGAGCTGGACAATTATGCTTAATAGCCCTTGATGGATCTTGCTAGTAGCTACTAATCGAAAAGGGAGCCTCTTTTGTCATTTTGTGACTGATTAGTTGCTTTGAAAGCTCTTAGTGAGGACCTTGTGTAAGGCTTTTTTAGAAATCTAGGTAACTGCAGAAGCCAAATCACCCTTATTCATACATTCACTAATTTTTTGAAAGAATGCTATTAGGTTTCTGCAGCATGTGTTCCCAGGGGGCTAAGGTGCCTCCAGAGCCTTTGTGGCACCACATTTGTTGTTCCTTGTTTTCTCTGATAACTCCCACAGCCAATTAAATAACAGCTAGTGGTTCAACACGTTCACATTTTAATTTGTTCAAAATAGCTGGTAAGCTGCATCTGATCTGATCTGAACCAATGTTCTTCATGTCTTCAAAATTAGCCACAATGCCAAAGTATCAGTCCTCATAGCAGAATGATTCCTAAGTTCCTGCTTTCTTGTTCCAGCTAAATGATTTTATGTACCAAATACTAAAATCCTACATCTTTACTTTGTCATGATTACATTTCAAGAAGATTAGAATCTCTTTATTGTCACTCATGACTGGCAAAGTTTATTCTTAGCCAAAACTCATAATTGAGGAAAATATGTCTTCACTGCCTTTAAGAATGAAAGGTCATTGACAAAACAGACCACTAACAGCAGTTGTGAATCAGTGTAGCTTCAGTAACATCCCTACAGATATAAAAAAATAAATAAAAATCTTATCTTCTCTTAAAATACATAAATTTTCCCCAACAGTTCTGCTGGCTGGCTGACTGGTTGGATGGATGGATGTATTTTAAGGGTTAAAAAAACCTAAAACTTGTTTCAGTAATCAACTGGTTTCAGATCTTAGCCACCTGGGCACACACTGGCTCATGCCTAGCTGACTGTCAACCAACATCCCCAGGCCCTTTCCCACCAGGTAGTTTTCCAGCCACTTTTCCCCCAGCCTGTAGCACTGCGTGGGGTTGTGACCCAGGTGTGGGACCCAACACTTTGTCTTGTTGAACCTCATCCCACTGAACTCGGCCCATCAATCCAGCCTGTTCAGATCCCTCTGCAGAGCCCTCCTGCCCTCCACCAGATCACCTCCACCAGATCTGTGTCATTCACAAACTGAGTGAGGCACTACTCAGTCTCCTCATCCATGTTGTTGATGAAGACACTAAACAGGACTGGCCCCAGTACTGAGCCGGGGGAACTCTATTCCTGACCAGCCTCCCTCCAAAGCTGTGCTGAGAGCTGCCTTCAGCAAAGCCACTGTGAGGAGGTGCCTCTGGAGACTGCCTAATGCAATGCCAGGGATGTGTCCTCAGGTACTCTCAGGCATCTCACCTGGCTGAACCTTCCAATACACAAGACAGGGTGATTTTGAAGAATACAGATGGAATCTAAATTCTTGCTGACTGGTGAAAAATAAGGGTAATAAATCATTCCTTGATGAATTCTACTTGTTTCTTTAGACCTATGCCTGGGACAAGTGATACGAACACAAAGCTTCTCATGGCTGGACCAGTAGTGAAGATGGGAACAGACTGAAAGTTGTCAGTATTGGGTTTTAAAGGCATCTGTCACACCCTGTCACAATGCTAGCTGCAGTCTCCAAAATGCCAATTATTTAGAAACACCGACCCATACTATGCTATACAAATTGAAGGGGGCTGATTTTTATTACAGATATTTCTGTCTTTTCCAATTAAGAATGTACTGTTATGTAGTGATGTGAAACTGTCTTGTCAATTTACCCTTGGAGAGCATTTATTCCAGACACACAATAACAGTAACAGACTAGAAATTAGTTTTCCTCTCTCATTTGCATTGACTGTCATGGGGCTTAATAGGAATGTTAATAACAATCTTGACCCAATCTGCATCTAATCTTCTGCTGCCATAAATGGAGTGACAACAATTTGCACAATCCGATGATATTTTGTTCTTTGCTTCATGACAGTAGCTGTATAAAACAGTTTCAGATTATCTACTCTTTTGTAAAGGATTAAATCCATGCATATTTACAAAAGAAAAAAAGAAAGAATGTTGTTACTCAGAATGTTGTTATTCAATTTCTACTTAGTAATGTATTCTTCAGGATAATAAAACATCATTTTAGAAGCACACATGATAATACTTTACTATTTAAATCCATTGCATTTTTGATTTTGATCTAGATAAACGGGTATTGCTAGAAGAAAAAAATGACAAAACCACAAACTTGTAAAATGGAGATAAAGAGGAACATTTATTCTATACTCCTATCCATTTGAATCTAATAGATTTATATCTAGGTCAATTCTTGAATAATATGGCCTCTGAATTCCATTAAATTTCTGATATCTCTATTACAAGTCCTTGCACAGTCCATCAGAAAAAAAGAATTTTATTCTTTTGTGTTCCACTTCTCTGTCACAATAGAGATCGAAACCTGGATATTATAATCTGTTGTCACAGCCATTATTTCAATATTACATTTCATTTAGAGGATCAAGTTGGGGCGGGGGGGGGAAGGTGGGCTTTTGTATATTTCATCTAAAAATGACATAAAGTAAGTGAAATGTAGAATCGTACTGTGCACACAGATTCATTCCAGAAAATACACCCCTGTAGAGTATTTTTCTGTTAACATTGTTGAGATAAAACCCACATTTTCTCATTGCCTTTTTCCATTCGAACGCTGCCAGGTAGAGATTTCAATTCTTTAAGTTGCACTGCCCTCTAGGGGAAAGGTTCTTTAGCTGTAGTTCCATGTCCATGCCATGAGAACAAAAGCCGTCCTGGCTTTTCTCCTTCAGGGTGAACATTTAGCTTCCTCCAAATGTTACGCTGATGCTTGGTCCGAGGTCGGCATGAGCCAGGCCTCAGTACAGCCATGTTTTATCTGCATTTTTATTCCCTTACATGTTCCATTTGTGTGTGATGCCTTGCCAAAAGCATAAGCTTATTTAGTAGTGAACCTTGTCCTGTCTAGCTCACCCTTTCTCTCAGTGGTCTGGGGACATGGACCCGAGAGACCAAATGGTTACCAGGGCTTTTCTGCTGGAGGTTAAAGCTTCTGTAGCCATGTCTGGGATCCCCCACAAGGCAGCTCTGGGCTCTCTGCAGATCTGGTCACTGAAGGAGCTGATCACAGTTGCTTGTGCAGACTGTGAAACTGACAGGTGGTCTCTAGCTTGGAAAAAATACCATTTTCCAACAAACAGCCGACAAAAGGGCAGGTAAGAAGCTCCCTAATAGAAACAAGAAAAGAGAAAGTTATTTTTGCTATTTGAGTCCTGTTATTTTCTAAAAAGAAATAATAGGAGAGCTAGTCAAAAAATGGAGAACTATGATTATCATATTCATTATCTTTCATTATTATATTCATACAAACTCAAAAGGGTCACAGGGAAGCAAGATATGACACTGGAGAAGCCATCTGCAACATATAACTGGGTATGATGAATTCCACTCCCCTCCAAATGAAGTGAAACTGGTATTTCACAATATAATTTAGTGCTGTCAGGCAACTGTATGGCTTGAAAATAGAACAAGATTCCAGAAGAGAAATTCCTATAGCAGATCTTTTCTCTTTTACAATTTCTTAGAAAAGATGTGTAGTGAAGGAGGAGCTGGACTTGGTTCAGTGAAGCGTACATAATGCTTCAGTATCTTTCCACAGTAGATGCTCCAAATAAGATAGCAGAAATAATGACTGAATCAGAAAACAATGACGGGATTTAATATTTGGAAAAAAAAAAACAAAAACAAAAAAACAGATCAGGTTGGTATGGAGAGAAATAGGCTGCCACGGCTATCTGAAATTCTGGTAAGGAAAAAGAGCACTGTGAAAACTGAACTGGAAAAAAAACAGTAGCTAATGAAAACTCATCTTTGAAGAAGATTAAGGGTTTTACAAAGGAGAGGGGATGAAGATTATGCTTTCATCACATGAAGCAAGCTGAAATGTTAGCTGTGAGCTGATAATGCACATTCAGGACCTTCTGGCCACTATGGTGGTGTTACGTGGAAGATGAACACAGCAAACTTCACTGGCTCACTTAGAGCACAAACAAAAGTGAACATTAAGAATTACTGTTGTGGATCTACTGGCCAAACTAAAGGCACTCAAAAATTTTCTCTAATGTCCACTAATTCTGTGTACTTACCTTTCAAACAAATAGCTATAACCATTGTATTAATTATTCTCACTTTTTATCACTAGACACTTGCATCCATAAACCTTCAGCCTGCGAAAATTCCTTCTTAACCTCTTCTTTTCATGTTTGATTTTGAAAATAGGAGTGCCTTTAAAATCAATTACAAAGGACAGATTTAGAGACATCCGCAGACAAAGCCAGTCTGAGCCCAGCATGTAGTATTGAAATGACTGAGTGTTAGTAAGAAGGGAAAATTTTAAGAGACAAAAATGTTCTCAACTTGTAAAATTGTGTCTACTGCTAAGTACTTTGTTTAAATATCCAATTTCTTTATGTTTCCTTCTTAAATGTCTAATTTTGGATCTTAAGAAATTTTACAAATGAAAAGGGTTTATTTTTCAGCTGAGATGGTATCCTTGGTATTATGACACCCTTATTAAATATTTTTAATACATATATGTATGAGTATATATTATAATGTCTATATTATTAAAAGTACTGAATTTTCTGCTCATTGGTTGACTGTTCTTTTAAGATTTTTAGGTGCTACTTTTTCTTTTANTGTGGTGGGTTTTTTTTTGTTGTTGTTGTTTTTGTTTTTTGTTTTGGTTTTTTGTGGGTCTTTGTCCTTTTTTGGGGCTGGGTTCATCTGCTACGATGAGTTAGGAATTTCCATGTGAGCTACATAACCCCAGCTAACACCTAGGCACGCAGAGAGGGAAGGTCTGCACCTGCCCGGGGTCTTGGTGGTCTGTGAGTGTGACTTTTGATATTATGCTGGACATAGTTCCGCTGTAGGACACACGGACATCAAATATTTTGCCAAGTTAATAACTGTTACCCCCAGACGTGCATCAACACCTTGATTCAGTACATCCTTAAGGACTGTTGGTTGGCAGATATCCTTGACTATCTGTTTTACTGACATACAACATTTTGATTTACTGCATCCAACGCCCAGCACCGTGAATTGCTACACCCACAGCTGACAACCAGGAAGCTTTAAGTTTAGCTCCCGGACGTCCCTGCTCGCCTGGCCAGGTTTCTCTCCCTGCTCGCCAGGTTTGAGCTGTCCCCTCAGCCCGTCCTGCCTGCCCTCAGCCCGGGCACACCGCCCATGGCGGCTGCGCCAGGCCGGAAGTGACGTGCCGTGCCGTCACGCAGCCGGAAGCGCCGCTGGGCGCAGTAAACAACGGCGTCGGGAGCCGCGGCCGCCGCTTCCATCTTGGAGGAGCCCGAACCCACCGGGGACCATGGGCAGCGTCCTGGGCCTCTGCTCCATGGCGAGCTGGGTAAGGTGGACGCGGACGGCGCGGGGGTCCCTTCCTGCCTTTCCCTGCCTGTCGCAGGCTCGGAGCCGGCGGCCGGTGCTTCCCCTCCTCCTTCCCTCCCCACCCGGGCCTCGCCCTCGCCTCCCCGCGCCTCTGTCACTGGGGGCGGCGGTGGCGCTGCCTTCCCTCCTCCTCCTGCGGCACGGGGAGCTTGCGGGCCCCAGCCCGGCCCCAGGCGGGCTCTGTCCGCCCCGAGCAGCCGCGGCCCCCGCTCTGTCCCCGGCGCGCTGGAGGGCGCGGGCCCCGCCGTGCTCTCCCTCTCTCGGGCTGCTCCCGGAGTCCAGGGATCCGCCGGGGCCCTTTCGCCGGCGCTGTGGGGAGCTTTGTCCTTAACCCAGGCCTGTCGAGCTGCTGGGCGCTGCCTAATCCTCGTTCCTGTGCCGGAGGTTACGGTGTCCGCTGAAATCACCTCTCCCCGAGTCTGTAAAGAGTCTGATCAAATGCTTTGAACCCCAGCGTTTCTTAAGGGAAAATCGAAACCCGCACGTTTCCTCGATCCTAATATTTGTGTTTAATTCCTCTTTCTTACGGCTTTGTCTTGAGCAGCTCCGCCCTTTGTAGCATCTTTGTCTCGCCGAGCCATGCTTCCCTCGCGGCACAGTAATCCGTGGTGATGTGTCACCACCGTGCCGTGGGAGCACCGTCAGGTGATTTTTGGTTACGGGAAACAGTAGATTGAGATGGCATTTCAGCTGCTGCCACTGGGCAGGAAAGCAAAGAAGTTGGTAAAGTCTTCAACTGAGGCATTCATTGCTTTTTTATCCATGAGTGATGTGTCTTTACAAGTCTAGTCCCTGCCTATATTGACACAATCAAGTGGTTTGAGTTTTTCAACGTTTGCTGTAAGAATGTCAGTGGGACTGCGAAAATCTGAATTTTTCATACCAAAAATATTGTACCATACATGAATTAAATTAAATCACCTATTATTAAAGCATTTATACACACACTTCTAATGATATTAAAAACCCTCATGTTTATCCAGGCTTCTGTTTTGGTGATGTTTGAATGTACAGGCTTTGGCTTCTCTAATACAGTGACCTTTAATTAAGAGAGATGATCCATAATACCTTAATCTCATGCACAAATTATATGAAATTATCATGGAATTGAAAAATCTGCAGAAGTTAATTTCCAGGCTGATACGCCTATAAATAATCAAGTAGAACGCTGATAATATCCTTTTAACTAATTACTGTCAAGGTTGATTTCCCTCTCATTAACATTTTAAATACTACTTAATGGTTTAGCCAGTTAGGCTTTAATTATTAGCTGTATATAGTTAACCTTATTTTTAATCATTGTCAAATACTTCATGACATTGTGACTATAGGCTTTAATTCAAATACTTGAGTTAATGTATACTGCATTTTCAAGTTCATAAACAGCCTTTCTGACAATTAGTTGGTGTTTGTAGAGAGTATGAGGAACCCCTGTCCACTTGCTCTTGTTTCTCTACAGTGAAGTTCAGCTAATGGCTGTTAGATAAAATTATTTGCATAAGATCGTAATCTTAATTAAATCAGATTTGCTGTGAATACTTAACCCCTGTCCCTTCCCTTAAAGTGCTCAAACAAATCAGGGTGGGTAGTTTTTGTTAGTACTGTTTTTCACTTTCCCCTAATAGCTTTAAAGCGTTCATTTTCTTTCCACATTTAGAACCACAGCTAATGAGCACTTAAAGCCCATACAGCAGTTCTGAGTAGGAGGAATCTGTCCGTGCTGGTCTGTAAGGATATGGCAGTGCAGACTCTGTGACTCTGAGAAGGAAGCACACAGTGAGGGTGAGGGAGCAGCTGAACCAGGTGCAGTGGGGCTGGTGTGGGCTGTGCCGTGGCCAGCAAAGCTCCTTTGCCTGCGAGGACGCTGCTGTCAGTGTTGCTCCTCAGCAGGACCACTCGTTGTGCCATGCAGAGCCGTTCTGCTTGAGGCCCCCCGTGCTGTGCTTGTGTCTTCTGGGCTTGTGTGTTGTGTTAATGCTCTGCCCTCCCGTGTGCTGGTCAGGCAGGGCTTCAGGTTAGCATTTTAAGAGCAAGGGGAGCTTGTCGGAAATGGGGGCGAGGCCAAAGCTGTCTGTAAGAGCAGAACCATCTCACCAAAAGTCTTCTGCTCCTGACGGCCTACATTGATAAGGCAGCACCCGTTTTCCCTCTGCTGTGTCTTGCCTCTATTGTTCTCTTGTCTGAAACAGCTGAGCTGCTGTTTTGCTCCTTTAATAGTCTCCGTCAAGGCAAAGATCTTGATTAATTCAGTGTCTTTAAGATTAAGAGTAGGTAGGGATGATGTACATAAACCCTGACTAGGCCCATCAGGGGCTTAGTGTTTTTGCAAATAGTTAATTCAGTATCTAATCATTTAGTCAGTACTCCTGTAGGAAGATTATATTTGATATTAAAAACTTGTTCTGTGTGCATTGAGGGAAGTCACATTTGACCTTCCATTATTTTGTAGGGTTTTCTGTCTCCTCTCTCCTCCAGTATACATTTTGTTACATGTTCCTCATGCAATTTCCACTGCCCTGGGGAATGAAGTGACTAGTTTAGCAGGCATGAATTAACTTGTCTGCCCAGCTGGCTGCTCCCAGAATAGGTGTGTGGGTTGTCTTGTCTTATTTTGCTTAGTAAACACCATTGAGCTGCTTATTTTTCTTAAAAATATAAAGGGATATCATTTGGCAGGTAAGTAAAAAAGTTTCTGGAAGGCAGTAGATTTTTTTCAGTTGTGTATGAGTAACGTTTGTCTAAGGCTCCTTATGGAAGTAAGTGAAAAAGTAATTGTAGAGTAGCTTTTTGTCTGTATATGTGACTAAGCTGAGTCTCACCTGGGGAATTAAGCTTTGATGTCCATGGTAGTATCTTGCCGTTTGCACTACTGAAATTTTTGTGGGAGGTATGCTTTAAATTTAGGTAGAAGGTAGCACAAACATTATCTCCATTGCTGGTAAGCTGAATTCCATGGGGTGAATGTTCTTTGGTTTCTGTTCTTTTTGAAGTCTGTAACAAGTAGTTTTGCTGATAGTATAATACTATTTTGGTGGAATGGTATGTATTTTATTCTCTTTTGCCAGAGAAAGCGATAATTGGACTGTAAGGTGATTCCTTGTGTAAGTAATCAGCTTGTATAAATGGTCTCATGTATCAATAGGTGTCTCTTGTTCAGAGATGTATGTGCACGAGCTGTTTAGGGGCAAATCATTTTAAAAGCTGGTGTTGGAGCTCAGACACTACAGTGAGGTGTATGGCCTCTCCTGAGACTCATTGTTTCCTAGTGAGGTGGAGACAGTCATCTTCATTTCAGCTACTGCAAGTCTCTCCTGTCTGTAGAAGCATTCGTGCTTCTGCTTCCCGAGACAAGGAGCAAGTTGCTTGAATTATTTAGGTATTTAACAAACAATGTAACACTGGGATTCCTTACAGAAGGAACTTTTTTGTAACAGGTGCTCATGTCCCCACGTTTTCTGCAGCAGATGAGCAGAGTCATATAGTCTGTTCTGCCAAGCTCAACCTTTTATTCAACAGTATGTTTAGAAATATTAATGCAGACAGAATTAGTTCAAGAAAGTAATTTTTTGAACAGAGAACAGATACTTTTCACTGGAAAAGTTATTTCTGTGTGTTAGAAATAGTGTAAGACAGTAGTACTATAAAATTTGGGTGCATTCAGAGATGATATTTGCCATACATTTCCTGTTTACAAAGCATAGATGCCCCCAGTGTAGTTGCTTGCAGTCAAAGAGCAGCCTCAAAGGTCCACCTGTTCCATCTTCTATGAAAAACATGGCCTGAGTGGGATGATCTGGTGTCCTGTCCAGATGCATCTTGAAAACCTCTAGTGATGGAGACTACCATATCCTTGGGAAGTCTTTTCAGGGCCTGGTTGCTCTCAGTCTAAATAATCTGTTTAACATATTGAGATGAAACCTCCTATAATCAACACTTTCATATTATTTGTGCTATAACAATACTGATTGGAGAAGATGAAAAGGGGCAATATAATAACTTTCACATCCCGAAATACTTACAATGAAAATTTGCCTAGTTTCACTGGTTTAGCAAGACAAATGGTGAGGTTTGCTAATTCAAAGATGATTCTTTAGTGTAGTGGAGTGAAATATCTTGGCTCCTTGGGAAGGAACACACATGCCAAAAAGAGTACAGGGAAGTTGCTTTAAAGATGAAGTTTGTGGGCCCAGTGTGTGAGTCTGGTTGAAACTCAGAATGATAAGAATCGTAAGAATGATAATTGGCTGTTTCCGCAGGGCTTCTCAGGGGACTGCCGGGAGTGTTGTGGGCAATCTGTCTGCTTTTCCTGGCAACCCCTGGGGCTTCTCCAGTAGCAGCGGACTGCTGGCATTTTCGGTTGTCATATGACTAAACTGCTGAGAACTTTCTGACACAGGCCATACTGGGTCATACTGGGTAACTGGCATGTCCTGGTCATGTGGCCTTGTAACTACTCCTGTCATTTCGTGACTGAGTGTCTCTCATGCAGTGAACAGCAGTGACTTTTGTCCCATGGTGTTGTCATCCCTGTGTGCTGGGGGAGAAGCTGGGGTTTAACTCTGTTCTGTATCTTTCTGCGTCAAAGGTAGCATGGTTTGTTGTAGCTCAGAGAAGGGCAGTGATCACACATTTTGATTGTACCTTTCCTGTTTTGGCTAATGTTTGCTTGCAGGACTTTGCCTTTTGCTTCCCAAATTGTCACTCAGCAAGTGGCAGGGAATTGTTCCCTGCTTCCCAACCCTGTCCTGATGAAATAACTCCCTTTTTTCCTTCCCACAATTTTCTGTGTGAGAATTAAATATAGGTAAATTTTGTCCCGTTTGTTTATTTTTTTTCCCTTGTAGTATTCCAACTGTACAGCATTCCCATCCACTTTTAATGTTGATATTTGGTATCAATAACATATGTACTGTATATTGGCTCTTAGTATTTTTAACTTTTCCATTGCATAAGTTAATTTTGCAGACTAACAGAGTGATATGTGATATGTGCGTAGCTGCTAATATTAAATAGTTTACAACCTAAGATTTGGGCTCTTTCACCTTTTTTTTTTTTTTTTGTGTTTTGGAAATATTTATGGCCCCAGTGAGGATTGTATCCCAACTGTGCCAGGTGCTGAGAGTGTACCTACATGGCAGTTGTGCTTATATCTTTTTTCTGTGGTGTGTTAAATTTCTGCAGCTGTGGAAGGGAGGATGTAGTTGCTAACAAAAGCAGTCCTTAAATGTCATTTAGCTGAAATGAAATAAAATTCAAGAGGACAAATGAGCCTGAATCCAGTCTTTATTTCTCCTCAATGGCTCAATGATTACTTCTGGCATAGCACTAATTTCACTGTGCAGTGGTGCATCAGGAAGCACTGTTGTTTGGTGGCTGTGTAACATGTTGCAGTGACTTAGTCTGCACCAGGGTTGGGATGTACAGGATGAGTAATTTTCCATGATAATATCTGATGATCTGCACAGCCTGATTAAATATTGAAATCTAGTAATCCATAGCTTTTTAAATAATTCATGTTCTGTCTTTCTGTTAGATCCCGTGCTTGTGTGGAAGTGCCCCATGCCTGCTTTGCCGATGCTGCCCCAGTGGAAACAACTCCACCATAACTCGGCTGATTTATGCCTTCTTTTTACTTCTTGGCGTGAGCGTTGCCTGTGTGATGCTAATACCAGGCATGGAAGAGCAGCTGAAGAAGGTCGGGTTACTTATTGCTAACATTTTTGGTGGAACAAATGTCACAGATAATAGTCATTGGCATCTTGAAAAACAGGGATTTTATTTAGAAATATGTCATTTTGCTACCAGCTGTGCTTCACAGTCACCATTAATTTGTAAGTCAAAGAAAGAAGTTGGGGGAAGAGCCCTCTATAGATGAAAAGCACTATTTTGAGGTAAAGTCTCGTCTTTAAATGCTCAGAGCAGAAAAACATAAAATTTTGCATCAAAAAAAATGATGCATGTGTAGTTTCAAATTAAATATTATTGAGGTGTTTGTATTTATGGCAGTTAATTGATTTTTACTGTGGTTGCCATTAAAAAAAACCTCACTCTAAGATGTCTTCGAGTTTGGTCATGCTGTACTAGTTAAAATTCTATTTTAGAGTCTGCAGTGTGTAACAAAAATATTTTTCTCTAATCATAGTAGCTTGTTTTCCACACAGGGAATTAGGAAGAGATATAGGATTTTACGGTTTATTAGCTATACGAAGATACGATACAAAATTGGAGAGTGGTAACGTGAGTTATGGTAGAGCTTACAGATTCACTGAACTGCGGTTGCACATACCTCAGTTCTGTTTTGCAGTCTTCAGTTTTTTTCAGTAGATAGTAGCTTTGGTTAGGTATGATTTTATTTTTTTGCCCCAGATGATTCATCTGTAAATGTGTATTGTAAGTTGGTACAGTTACCGCATTAGAGCTTCAATAAGAGCCATGTTAGTCACCTGGGAAAAAAAATTACATCCTTCTGGAGTATGATTTGACTTCTGAAAGGTGTTGCTCATGTCCTGGTAGTGACTGGAGAGAGTGTTCTCAGCTGTTTCATATGGAAGTTACAGATACACCTGATTAATGTGCCTGTTTTAAAGAGGTGTAAGCAGGCTGCCATCTCCTAGCTATGTCATAATCCTAATAGTAACTGTCAAGTCAAATTTACCAGTTCCCAGGTTCTTTTATTATCTCTTGATTCAGATTAACAAGAGAAAACTGCATTTCTTTGAGAAGTTTTGAATTTTTTAATTCAAAATCCTGTTTATAAGATCCCTGTCTCATTCCTGGAAACATTCAAGGTCAGGTGTGAGGTGGCCTTGGGCAACTTGCTGTAGTTGAAGATATCCTTGCCCATGGCAGAGGGGTTAGTCTAGATGAGCTTTAAAGGTCTCCTCCAACCCAAACTATTCTATGGAAAGATTTATTTTATTTTATTCTGTCTCTGGAGGTTTTTTTTTCCTTGCATGTGTTTGATATTCTAGTTGGACTGTAGCTAATGAGGCGGTCCTTCAATATCATATTTTCTAACAGTGTTAATAGTTACATAATGTTACAGTATTAATGAATTATGTATTGAAAATTTATTAATACACATTTACTGATGGGAGGGCTTTTAAAGATGACTGATGTGTCTTGTGTTTATCACAGATTCCTGGATTTTGTGATGGAGGGTTGGGAACAAGTATTCCTGGTGTGCAGGGCCATGTGAACTGTGATGTCCTGGTTGGCTACAAGGCTGTGTACCGTGTGTGCTTTGGCATGGCCATGTTCTTCCTTCTCTTCTCCTTGCTGATGATCAAAGTGAAGAGCAGCAACGACCCCAGAGCAGCAGTGCACAATGGGTAAGATGCAGAAATGAGTGCTGAGATGAGTTAATGATTAATTTTTGTTTCATTCCACAGAGATTTTTTCAGGAAATAAAAAGATTTAAGAGCCTCATCTGTTCTCTGAGAATTATATTCCTCTTGACTTAGAAATTTGTAAGAACTTTTGTTCTTTTCTGAACAGTTTTCTTTTTAAAGGTTATAGCAGTTACACATATGTATCTATATACATGTATAAAGTATATCTTTTCTCCTTCTGGTATCTTTTCAGTTGCCCCTCTGCAAAAAGAAATGAGTTATGTATCTAGTTTCTGAGCTTTCCAGTAGATTTTCTCTTGTATTTCATTTTAGTTAGGATTGTCAGATGGAAGAATACAGTGGAATTTTAGCTTATGTGTTGACACAAGTGGTGATTTTCATCCAGGCTCTGCCTATGTGTAATGTAGCTCCTTCAGCCAAGGAGATGTAAATATTTCTAAGAGGGAATGATGCTAAAAAGCCTAAAACCATTTATGGTGCCTAATCGTGGTGGTTACCATGGTTGCTTAGACTACTGCTTTTTCAAGGTGACTGCATTTAGCAGAAGCTATGAACAGCTGAGCAATAAAATTTTATTTTATATTCAGTATAGTAGGATTAAACATATCTAGCATAAAATGAGAAAAAGCTTCAAATTATTTCTGTAGGAGAAAATAAAATAATTAAGGCTGAGCAGAATATTTCTTTGTTTACTTTTGGGTTTGTCTTGGTTTGGAAAGACAGGTATCTGCCAGGGAAAGCTGGAGCTTCACTTGGAATGGAGAATGTAAACCCCCTCCCTCCAAATTATAATAATTTTGCAATTAGCGGCTTTCAGGTGACAATTTGGGAATAGGAATAACAGTTCTTTACTAGGAATATTTTAAAAAAATACAAATGTAGTAGTAGAAAACAAACAAAATTCTAGAAACCCTGACAATCAGAATGTGACCTGACTCCCTGTTGGTCAGGGTGTTGGAAGCAGTCCAGATCAGTCCTCCTGGAGTGACAGATGTGGTTCTGTGGGAGTAGAGATGATCCTGCAGAAGAACAAAATTCTAGAAACCCTGACAATCAGAATGTGACCTGACTCCCTGTTGGTCAGGGTGTTGGAAGCAGTCCAGATCAGTCCTCCTGGAGTGACAGATGTGGTTCTGTGGGAGTAGAGATGATCCTGCAGAAGAGTCCAGTGATGGCAAGATGGGTCCAGTCTTCCTCTGGAATCCAGTGTAAAACAGGCTGCCCTGGTGTTTCTGATTCTAAGTTTTTATCTAGGTAGGAGTAGTTGGCTCCTCCCACTGGGTGGAGCATCCCACAATGGGATAATTGTATCAGTCATGCAGTGAGCCTTAATGGCCCATTAACAGAAGATATCCCCCTGGAGGGAGGATGGGTTGTGGAGGATATAAGGAACACTGCTCCACCCGGATTTAACAGCTGGCAGAAAGACACCCACTCCTTACCCCCTGGAGTTATGAGGAATGGGTTATACAAGAGATAAAGGAAACATCTCCCCAGCCGGTTTCAATAGATGGAAAAATAGAATAAATATTTTTGCTTACATATTGCAACACAAGACAGGGTTTATTTTAGTCTAAAGAGAGAGTACATCATTAAGATGTGTCAACAAAAGTAGCTCAGTTCAGCCTTTCCCTCCATCCTGCTTTGTTCAGGAGAACATGCTTGTTGCATGCAAGAAGAAGGTGGTTCAGTCACATTCTGTATCAGAGCTCTGTTGTTTTTTGGGTTTTGTTTTGGTTTTTTTTTTTCAGAAGAAGGCACATGGTGATTTTACATGATGTGGGATGTTTTTTAGCTAAAATTGTTCTTAAGTGTTTGGGATCTTCTTGATAACCGTATTTGGAGTTGTGCTCTCCAGTACAAATTTAGGTACTGTTTATGCAACCCATAGCAGTTTGCTTTTCTTAGCCAATCTAACATCAGCACTAGGATAAAAGGAAACAAAGGTTATTTAACTGTCGCTGGTAAAATATTTAATCACATTACTTTCAGCACTTCTGTAATAACTCATTGGTTTATGAAAAGCTTTATGTGTTTTGATTTTTGAAATTGTATGTTCAGTAATACTTTGAGATGTAATATTTTTTCAGTGATTTGAAATATTCAGAATACTAGGTTTTTGCATATATGTGTACTAAGTGTTTCGTGCTTGCATGCAGGTTAAACCCAGTAATATCATCTAGTGCCAATGTTCACCTCTGCTTTTTTAATGGCAGAGTAGTTTCTTGCCTCAGGTTTGTGATAACAATAGAAAAAAACATATATCATGTATCTGTGAGATAGTTGCTGGCCTGTACAGAATGCACAGCAGCTTTAGATGTTATTTCAGATGACTTGTTTTCTTGGGATAGAGCTTTAAGATACCTTAAAGTCTAGACTTAGAGATTAAGTATATAAAAACTTGAATCCATTCTTATTTCTATAATTGAGAATGACATTGATTAAAAAAAAAAAGTGGATTCTAAAACTAGTTTGGTGGGGATTGTATTGCACTGTAAATATCACAACTTATTTCGACTTTCAAACTGGATTTAGTCAATTTTCTATATCCCAGAGAATTAGTCCATTTTGTTCTGTATTCTACACTTCTGTCATCTCAAATAGTTCCTCTCCACACAACTGGCACTTGTTCGTCTGGTCTCTGTCACTTGATTGTAACAGCCAGCAAGAGAGTTTAAACTTGTTGAAAGTATGGGAAAAAAACAGGAAAGGATGTGAAAACTTGAAAAATTGACAATTTTGTCAATTTTTGAAAATTGACAGATTTTTGCTTGACATTGTGGGGGTGTGGTACATATCTTAGTGCAGTGATATTCAGTTTTGAAGTGCATGTAGTTGGCATCATGCCTGTTTTTTGAGCTGCCTTTCACTGGGATCAGAAAAAATAGTCTTTGCCTTCTTACAGTTTTGTTGGCATAACAGTTTGAAGTTCCCTATGCAGGGTATATTTATACAGATAGTACTGGGAGTGAGTTTGATCTGTCTTTGGTGAAAGATACTCCCTTGTGTGCTTGCTGGAAACATCTGATCTGTTTTGATGGCCTCTGAATGCATATCTTTTACTGGAAGAAAAAATCCATTGACACTGCACTGAAACAGGGACTTAAAACTTGATTGTGTCTTTTCTGTGCAGGATAAATAATTTGCTTTTGTTTTTGTGATAAATCCTCATCAGCTGTAGGCCTAAAGAATCTGAAGCTGGGTGGGAAGAATCCAGAATTTTGTATGTCTCTCTCATGTAGTAAGTGAACCAAGACTGGTAGGGAGCTCCAGCGTAATATTTTATGTCATTCTAAGCACAAATCAGATCTTTGATATTAAAAGCAGGATGGGATTTTTTAACCCATTTTTCTGATATGCAGACAATTCAGTAATCTCACTGCTCTGGTTTAAAATGTTCTTAGGAAGAAAAAAAGCAGCTCACAATTGGCCTAATTTGTAATTCATGAGTAAGAAGATATCTCTGGGAAACATGTCAAACTCTGTGTCAGTCTAGTACAATTTAAGCATAATTTTTTTGAGAACAGAAGTCTTGAGTAGATAAAATTTTTATCCTGCTTCAAATAAGGCAAGTTAAGAATGAGCAAATAAAAAAAAAACAACTCTTAAAGATGTGTATTTTATTGTGTGAATTAGACCAGACTTAACAGTTGGTTTATTTTTTTTTTATTTCCCTGTAGATTCTGGTTCTTTAAGTTTGCAACAGCACTTGCAATTAGTGTGGGAGCTTTCTTCATACCAGAGGGACCCTTTACAACTGGTGAGGGAATATAGTCTTCCTCTGTATCATGGTGTGATCATATTTAATTTTTAAAAAAGTAAGTGCATGCTATGTTATACAGTTTTAATTGTAGCTGTGTAACTGAAGTGCTTCTCTGTGTTCCGGTACTAAGATGAGAGGTAAATCACCCATGGTTCTTAACTGGTTTTGTTTTACTTCTCTCCTAGTGTGGTTTTATGTAGGTATGGCTGGAGCATTCTGCTTTATTCTTATTCAGCTGGTCTTGCTTATTGACTTTGCCCATTCCTGGAATGAATCTTGGGTTGAAAAAATGGAGGAAGGAAATTCAAGATGCTGGTATGCAGGTAAGGAGGGATGGTACCATAATCAAGTTTTAAATTTCATTTAATGTACCTTGTGTTAAATAAGTTGCTCACTGAACAGTTCATTTTACCAGTGCAGAAAGGGCTGCTTCATACATATCATTGTCTCGGATGTGTGGTTCAGCTCCATTGATGTCCTTCTGTTTTCACATTAAATAAGAGGAAGCAGGGAGAGATGCAGCAGCCTCTGAGTAATAAGATCTCTTCCCTGGGAGCAGGACATGAGTTTCACAGAATCACAGAGTGGGTGAGGTAGGAGGGGTCCAGAGCAGCTGTAATGGGTTAGCACTGGCCAGATGTTAATGCACCCATGAATATATGTTTTTTCCATAACAACTACTGTGGGATGTGATCAGGAACAGAGCAGAGCAGGCCTAAAACTTGAAAACAGAAAACAAAACTTTATTACATTACATAAGAACAGAAATAGAAA